>ML103577.1:45899-105874 GCA_003697995.1 Taxidea taxus jeffersonii
CTCTCTCTCTCTCTCTCTCAGGAAAAATAAATAATCTTTTAAAAAGTGCAAGTTCAACTAATGGAGTTAGCATAATAGAGTATGAAAAGTTCATCAAAGTGGTTTCAGATTCCATGCTGCAACTAACTCCTGAAAAAAATTTAGCAAAATCTATTGTGCTAAGGCAGAATGTGAATATGGCCTCCCAACAATGATCTACCTTAAGCCCTGGAACTTGTGAACATGATTAGATATCACCTCTCTAATTATGTTGTCATATGGCACAGGTGACCTAAAGATGGGAGACTGACCGTGGGAGCTTAATCAAATCACATGAGATCTTTCTTTTTTGAAAGAAATTATTCTCTAGCTGGTAATAGAAGAGGAAGTTAAAATCAGAACACTTGAAAGATGTGACATGCTGGGTCTGAAGATGGAGAGACCATGGGAAAAGGAATGTAAGTGAGATAGGAAATGCCTTCAGCTGACAGCAAGCAAAAAGAGAGAACCTTAGACCACTTCTCAGCTGCATGGAACAGAATTCTGCCACCAACCTATAGGAGGTTGGTAGTGAATTCCTCCAGTGACTCCAGAGAAGAACTCAGCCTGAAATCCTGATTTTTGGCTTTGTGATATCCTGAGCAGATAATGCAATCAAAATTGCCTATGCCTGTGATCTGTAGAACTATGAGGTAATAAATGGATATTGATTAAAGCTGTCGGGTTGTGATGATCTGTTACGCAGCAAAAGAAAGCTAATACATTTACTTTGAGTCAAAATGCACATTAACTTGCACCCAACAATCCCAATGCTAAAAATTTACCCTATACAGTTCAAAATGCTTATGTTATTACTCCAAAAATATTAATTCAGCATTGTCTGTAAAAAACAAAACAAAACACATATACGTAAACAGAAACAACCAAAGTATCCGTAAGTAGAAGATTGACTAAAGTTACACAAATCCGTAAAATGGAATGCTCTGAAATTATTACAAAGAAAAGATAGAACTATATGGATGAATATGAAACAATGAAACTCTAAGTTATATTAATAAGAAAAAAAATCTGAAAAGTATTAGAGTATGTCTCTATAATTAAATTTAAAGGACGTGCACAAAAATCAGGTATCTGCGTTAAATATTTTCCTTGAAACACACATACTCACACACATAAACACATACAGACAATTAGATAATGATTAGCTTTGGAAAGGGTTAGATTACTGAATGGGAAATTTTCATTTTTAATTTTCTTTCATTACATTTTCAGTTTTCTAATGTAGTTCATTATTCTCATTCCTTTAGAAATTATCAATACAGATTACTAGTGTCAGGTAAACATTTCCCTGCCTCTCCTGCAAAGCTATCTTCTTTTGTTCAATTTGTATCTACTATCTGGCATTTGTCATCCATGCTAAGACCAAAATCACCTTTCCTTATCAACTCTGCCCTACTTTTCAAATCTAAGTTTCTCAGTGACATCCCTTATTAACTGGGGACCTCATTTGCACTAATCTAAGTATTTATATGTATATAGTATTATTTAGTTAAAAATGTAGCTATTCAATTATTTTTAAAATTTTGGGCTGTAATCTATCATATTTCATAAATATATTGAAAGTTACTTTAAGGGACAGATCATAAATAGCATAAGCCATGCAACCACACAATGTACCTAACAGTGGTACCTTGATGAGGATGAAAATAGTGATGATGAGCCTAAATCCTGCAGGTATATAGCAATATTAAGAACTATATTGCAGGGGCGCCTGGGTGGCTCAGTGGGTTAAAGCCGCTGCCTTCGGCTTGGGTCATGGTCCCAGGGTTGTGGGATCGAGCCCCATATCAGGCTCTCTGCTCTGCGGACAGCCTGCTTCCTCCTCTCTCTCTCTGCCTCTCTGTCTACTTTTGATCTCTGTCTGTCAAATAAATAAATAAAATCTTAAAAAAAAAAAAAAAGAACTATATTGCAATAGCAAGCAAACCAGTGTGATAAAAATGAGAATACCTATCCTTAATAGAAGACTTATGTGAGCAATATTTAATGGAAAATCTATAATATCAGGTTTACTTACTGTATATTGAAGTCAGAAATACTTTCCATGTTCCTTTAAATTTCTTTTAAAATGACCAAATACTTAAATCTTTGTCAGTTACTAAATACTGTATGCATTTTTACCAAAATCAAATTTTACTTCTAATTATATTTTCTACCAAAAGAGGATATAGAGTGAAAGTAATTTAAAAATCTACTCTTTCAGTTAGAGGTTATCCTTGCTTGTTGGCAAAAGTGGTTAACCACAAGATCTGAAGGTGGTCAAAGTGACCAAAAAGAAATACAGGACAAATTCCTTAACAGATTACTTTTTCTTTGGTTTGCTTATGAAAGATAGTTCATAGTTCATAAAGGATTTAAAACACTATGGAATTTTATATACAGCCAAACAAGAGGATGTGTGGTATTGTACATGGAAAACAATATACAACAAACAAAATGTAAGATAGTACTACCACTGTTATAAAGTGAAAACAAGTAGACTATTTTTATAAACAGCTTTTCTAACAAAAACATATATAACTAAATTCCATGTGTAATCCCACTGTAATCATATATCTTCTCTTAAAAAAATATATATATATCCTCCTCTTGGTTGACATTTTCTAGACAACAGCAAAGTAATATAGAGTCTAAAAATATCAAGCATGTGTACAGCTCTCTGTCATCAGGGAAATGTTAAACACAATTGTTGAGAACTTTACAAGGAGAAATAAAAAAGACCGAACATATAAAAATAATAAAACATGACATTAAAATGTCATCGAAGAAACTTCTAAAATCATTACCTGGAACTAGTTCCATAATGATGTAGATAGGCTGTCTTTGTGTGCAAACGCCTATAAGTTTGACAATATTGGGATGATCGTATTGCTTGAGAATTCTGGATGAGAGAAAAGTGTAAAAATTGTTATCATTTAAACACTAAAGCATTAAATCGTCATGAATAGTGTGCCCAAGTAGAATATACATTACTCGACACAATTCTCTTTTAAAGCTTCAGTATGAAGCCAAAGTACGATAAATGATGGGATGTATACAAGTTTGGATAAATACTGACAAACTACAGATACAAATGAGTCAATTCTCCTTAATCCAATTAAATTTTCATAAAAAATTACTATTCACCCTGAAGAACTACGACCATGCTAAGTAAACAACTTACTTAGTCCTAAACATGTCCAACTCCCTTCAAAGTATCTCGTTTTAGCCGCTACCACAAAAGCATAATTGACAAGTATTAATGGACCAGAAACTGTAAGCTGCTAGAGTTGCATCTTTTTGTTTTGTTGTGTTTTAGGACACACCTGATTGAAAATACATAAATAGGAACTTAATTCGTATTGGTAAATGCTATAGGCTAATCATATCATTAAATTTTATAAAATACTATCTTGATGAACACAATCAATTTCAAAATGGTAAAAACTCAAAAGTTTTGAGGAAAGTGGCTAAAGATGAAAACTAGGTAAGTAACCCTTTCAATGTAGACTTCAGCTGAAGCAGAGGGGACTTTGCTGGATAAAGGCAAAATTTCATCAGAGGGCTATAAAAGTAGCACACCCTCATCCATGGCACTCCAAGCACAAGTTAAAAATCTATTATATTCCCTTATAGGCCTATTTACCCTGAATACTTCTGTTACCAGATTTTATTCCAGATTATCCTATTGACTTAGTTATACCTTCACTCGTCTTTGAAAAATGCAGTTTTCTTTCCTAAGAGAATGAAAAAAATAACTATTGGGAGAAAGACAAAACAGTTTATAAATGTTTTGTACAACTCCAATTTAAGGGGAGATAACTAAGAAAAATGCTTTAGATTGAAAATATATATTGATTTATAAGGGAAAAGATAGAGTGGGAAAAATTCTAAAGATAAGGAAAATATTGTCACCAACTTCAAGCTTGTGACTTTTATGAGGAATTAAAAAAGGAAGTCTTAGAATGTTTGACTTTAATCCAAAATGTCATTTCTTAGGTTGGAAACTGCTTAGTAAAGAAAGTCCACAAAATAGGCAGCCTGAACTCAATATTAAGTATCTAAATATATAGATCTCTATCATCTATTTAATGACACTTGGGACTTCTCAAGGATACAACTCTCATTTTTTACCCTAAAAATTCATAATTCCACTTTAGAAAGTGGGCTTTTCCACTTTAGGAAGTTTAGTACTTTATTTTGTAGTAAAACAATCACAAATTAGAGAGCATGAAAATTAACTATTTTTTCAAAATAACATAAGATATAACCTTGCACCTTATGAATACCTATGAATACCTACAAAATGGGCCTAGGAATTTCTTTTGTGATAGCATGCCTTTATCATAGCATATTTGTGACCTTCCAAAAATATACCTTTAGAAAGTTTACAACTTGATTCTATGATAATATTTAATAAATGCATCCAATTAGGTTAATCCATTGCTATCAGTATTCATTTTTAGATAATGAATGGAGAAATGTACATCAAAATGCTCCGTCCTCTGCACTTAGCTCTCTGGTTGCCATCATCTTCATTCTCTGCAGCACTATATAGGAACTTCAATTTTACACACTATGCCATGATAGAAATACACATCAACATGTGTGCACACACACACACACGCACACACCTTTCCCTTTCTCCCTTTACAACACAAATCTCCATGTAGCCTCCTTCATTCCCATCCATGTATCCATGCATGAACTCTCAGGATGAGAGTTCATCCTTACTCTGTCCAAAACATATTTCCATTTCTTTTGTGCTGTGTTGTATATACTAGATTTTGCCACTAACAGAACAGTGTTAACCACACGCAACACAGTGATAGCAAGTTGGAACATTAAATTTTAGCCAATCATCCTAGAAGATTAGGAAAAAAACAATGTGCAGATTTTGGAACAAATGCCCAACAATGAGTTGAAGAAGAAATCTGAGGTTCTCAGAAAAGAAAGGTAACAGCTCAGTAAAGACTATCAACTGAAAACATCTAAGGAAGGTTAGATAGATATATTATATGTATCTAATTATATATATGCATAAATTATGTATTTGTATGTAGATACAGTAATATTGTTATTATAAAGACAATCATAACACTGCATATATACATGCCTATGTATATGTATATGTGATAAAAGCAAAAAATATTGCAGTATTCCAATATGGAAGAATATACTGTTTTTTTATATCTGGTTCTTTTGGCTATGATTGTATAACTACTATATAGTCTAGTTCAAAAACAAACTTTTCATTTCTACACTGATTAAGTACTTCCTTATGAGCATTTTAAAAGTGCTTACTTCTACTTCAGTAAATCATAATTTAATTCCAAACTTCACATTTAATGTTACAGTATTAACTTATAAATACATGTTTAATATAACTTTTGCAAACTCACTTGGCTTCTTGTAAAAATTTTATTTTCAGTTCCTGAGGAAGATCTTCTTTACATGTTTTAACAGCAACAGCAGTTTTATCCTTTAATATGCCCTTATATACTTCACCAAAATTTCCCTGAAAATACAAACACATTTACTGTTTAGGATATAAGACAGACACATCAATCTTTGCAAAATACAAGGAAAGCACATAATAATGAATTTTGTATTCAAAGTATTCTGTTAGCTTTATTCAGAATCTTAAGTGGAGACAAAGATTGGAAATGTTGCTCTTTCCAAACCTCCAACTTTAAAAATAGCACTCAACCCACCCACCATTTGAGGGACTGAAGCTTGAGGAAAACCAAAAAAGAAAAAAGGGAAAAAAATTCTAAGAGACTTGGATAAAAGGAGAAACTCAAAGTGAAGCCATCCAAAGTATTTAAGATCCATGTCTCATAGTACTCATTACCCCCAAGCTCTAAATTTTATTAGATTAAGAAGTTATCAATTAATGTTTCAAGAGAAAGCAAAGACTCCATGAGGAGACTGTTGGTATGGATCCCGAAAGCTGAATGTCAGTTGAAGAGTGTCAGGGAATAAGGGAGAGGAAACAGAACCAGGCAGACCAAGGACTGTCAGCAGCCAACAGTAGACTATCCATCTCAGAAAAGCACCAAGGAAGAGGAGGTACTTACCCAAATGCCAGGGTCACCCATGTTGAGTTTCTATCAAATGTATAAATCCCTAACCTCATGCTATGGCTCTAAACTATTTTGACTTAACATGCCTTATGTTTCAACTTCGGGGTCATTTGTTTTTTTACTATTAATATAAAACCAAATATGACAAAGAAGATCTATAAAGCTAATACAACTAATTTTTAGTGTTCAAGTTTTTATGTATGTATATATATCTTTTACATAACTATAATCCTAATATGCAAGCCTTCTAATAAGCTTCAACACTATTGTTGAGCAAGAAGTAACTGAACTAGGACTCTGCTAGTTACTGGGTTTGAGCTCTAGGAGTAATGAACTTTTTTTTTTAAAATATTTATTATTATTATTATTATTATTATTATTATTATTATTATTAGAGAGGGAAAGACAGAGAATGTATATGACCAGGGTGACGGACAGAGGAAGAGAATCTCAAGTAGATTCCTTGTGCAGTCCCCAGAACATGCCATGAGCCGAAATCAAGAGTCAGATGCTAAACCAACTGAGCCACCCAGGAGCCCTGAGCAATTTAACTCTCAATCAACAGTTCAAGGTGTCTAAGTTTTATGTCATTATTAAATTTAAAATTACTAAAACATTTATTTCAATGTATTTTTTATAACTGTACATTTATTTACATCTAATTTCTGTCTGCAGAAATATTTTTTAAATTCCAGTGTAGTTAACAGTGTTATGTTAGTTTTAGGTATACAATGTAGTGATTCAGAAATTCCATACATTACTTAGTACTCATAGTGGTAAGTGTACTTTCTTTTTTTTTAAGATTTTATTTATTTATTTGTGAGAGAGAGAGAGTGCACACAGGCAGGCAGAGTGACAGCAGAGGCAGAGGGAGAAGCTGGCTCCCTGCCAAGCAAAAAGCCCAAAGTGGGACTGGATCCCAGGACGCTGTGATCATGGCCTGAGCCCACGGCAGCTGCTTAACCAACTGAGCCACCCAGGCGTCCCCTGCTAAGTGTATTCTTAATCCCCTTAGCCTATATCACCTATCTCCTTCTTGCCTGCCTCTGGTAACCATCTGTTTGTTTTTTTTTTACAGTTAAGAATCTGGTTTTTTTTGGTTTACCTTTTCTTTTTCCTTTGTTCATTTGGTTTCTTAAATTCCACATGTGAGTGAAATCATACGGTATTTAATCTTTCTCTGACTTGCTTAGCATTATACCCTCAGGATCCATCCATGTTGTTGCAAATGGCAAGATTTCATTTTTTTATTTTATATATTTACATTGTATATATTACCACATACATTGTATATATTTACCACATCTTTATTCATTCATTTATCAATAGCCACTTGGGTGGCTTCCATACCTTGGCTATTGTAAATAATGCTGCTATAAACATTGGGGTGCATGTATCCCTTTGAATTATTATTTTTGTATTCCTTGGGTAAATACTTAGTAATGCAATTTCTGGATTGGAGGGTAGTTCTATTTCAGAATTCATTCATTCTGAAATTCATGGTCCACAATCATCAACATTTTATTGTCATTGTATTCTTTGGTGATTCTCTTCACATTTTTATTCTCACAAATTTGGCTCTCGCCTGAGCAGTCAAATGGTGGCTGAGCTTCCTTTTGCCTTCTGAACTTAAGTTACGATTCCCCTTTCACCTTCCCTTCTCCCACTGGCCTGGAGATGATAATAGAGTATTCAACTAGCTCCTTGTCACTGCTTTCAAACCATTTTCCCTCTGCATTCCCAAAACCAAGCTCTGAAACCTTATAATTTGATTATATATCCACTGCTCCTTACCATAGCTACCATTACTGAATTTGAAAATATCTTCCTTTGTTTATTAACAATTTGAACTCCTAAGACACAGTATTCAGGGTTACTCCTGTCTTAATTCCTGTCCATTTCAGTAGACACTTAACGTACCTTTCAACACTTCAAACCCTCAGGTTCCTGAACATCATTTCTCCAATAATCTTGTACTCCAACCTATTTTTTTCTAGGATCATGCCTTAAACTTTGCCACTGCCAGGGCATCTGGGTGGCTCAGTAAAGTGTCTGACTCTTGATTTTAGCTCAGGTCATGATCTTGATCTTTTGAGATAAAGCCCTCGATTGGTCTCCATGCCTCTGTGCTGGACATGGAGCTTGCTTAAGATTCTCTCTCTCCCTCTGCCCCTTCCCCCACTCTAAATAAAAACAAAACAGAATAATTTTGCCACTGCCAATAATGTAACTCACCTGTAGTACCTATTTTATTCATCCCATCTTCTAGGTGGCTTCTACTTTTGTAGCTTACTTCCTCTAGTATCCAGACTCCAAAAATCTTTTAACTACTCGGGAACTTCCAAATCTTTAGCTCTTACTGCTTTCATTATCCAACACCCCCTTAATGTCCTTTCTTCCTTGCTTATCCAGTTTAAATTCTATAGTCAGCAATTGCTGATATACATTCTGCTTACCGTACATTCTCAACTTCACTGTTGATCTTCATCTATAAAACTCCCTTGTCAAATCTACAATCCTGATTAAACTTAATACTCTGCCTACTCTGCACCTATGCAGCTAAATGTGGCTGAAGAAAATCTACAACCTCACTGACTAGTTTCACTTTAAATTCATGAGCACAACCCTCTAGAGGGCCCTTAATGTTGCTCCAGCAATTCTCATCTCTCCTACTCAAATAGTCTGTTTTTCACTAGCTTATTCCTAACTGCAAACCACCATGCTGTTGTGTCTCTCAGGGTAAAAAGCAACACAATTCATTCTCTTGAAACTACCACCACATATCTATGCTTCCTTTTGCAACAAAGCTTGAAAGAGTTTCGTCCTTGCTATCTCTAATTCCTCTCTCTCCATTCTCTCTTCATCTATTTCAATCTGGTTTTCTGCTAAGTCATTCCCAGGAAACTGCTCAGCTGAGTAACCAGTGGACATCTCCTTACTAAAGTCAATGGTGAATTCCCAGTCATCATCTCATTTGACCTATCAGCAGAATCTAACCCCACTGATGACTCCATTTTCCTTGATATATTCTGTTCTTTTGGCTTCCAAGACATCTTATCTTCTGGTTTTTTACCTTTGTAATTGATTTCTCTTTCTTAGCCTCTTTTGGTGACTGTATCTCTTGTCTAAAGCCTATTATAATAGTGACCAGGGTTCAGTCTCCATCCTCTCTTCTGATAGAGACCTATTCCATTACTGAGCTCAACTGGTCATATGGCTTTAAATGCCATCTATATGTGGTATATATCCAAGGTAATGTCATTCAACCATGAGAAAGCAGGACATCCCACCATTTGCAATACCACAGATGAAAGTTGAGCACATTATGATAAATCACACAAAGACAAATACTATATATACTATCACATTTATGAAGTCCAAAAAAGCCAAATTCATAAAAACAGAGAGTAAAATGGAGGTTACAAAGGATGGGGAAGGGGGACAGATAGGACTGATATTGTCTAAGGGTACTAACTAAACTTTGGTAAGTAAGCACTAGAAATCTAATGCACAAGATAGTGAATATAAATACTATTATATTATAATCAAACTTGCTAAGGGGCTACAACTTTTCAGCCACAAAAAAAAAAAAAATTACATAATGTGCTAGAGATGCTAATTACCACTACAGTGGCAATCATGTTACTATATATATCAATTTAGTATACTGTGCACCTTAAATGTACATGTTATATATCAAATATATTCCAATTAAAAATCTTAAATAACATCTATATATAACTACCAAATATATATGCTACAACTGCAAATTTGTATTTTTTTTTTTAAGATTTTATTTATTTATTTGACAGACAGAGATCACAAGTAGGCAGGGAGTCAGGCAGAGGGAAAGGGGGAAGCAGGCTCCCTGCTGAGCAGAGAGTCCGATGCGGGGCTTGATCCCAGGACCCTGGGATCATGACCTGAGCTGAAGGCAGAGGCTTTAACCCACTGAGCCACCCAGGTGCTCCCAAATTTGTACTTTTTATCCAGACCTCTTTTTTAAACTCCAGACTTGAGAACCAGCTGTCTTCCCAGCCTCTCCCTTTGACAGTCAGAAAAAACTTAATACATCCAAAACCTAACTCCTAAATTTATCCCCCCCAAACTTGCTGCACCTACACTGACCTCCCCTTCTCTCATGCCCCACATGGACTCCATCAGGATATTCCATTGGTTCAACATCAAAACAACCAGAACTCACAAGTTTCCACCACCACCCCTGCTACCACGCTGATCTAGCAATGGCCATCTGTTAGGTAAGGGCAAGTGCCTCCTAAACTTCCAACTTGTCAGCCTGTACTCAACAGCCACAGTGATCTTTTTAAATAAGTAAGATCATGTTACCCCTCCAGTCAAAGTCATCCACTAACTCATCTTCTCATACACAATCAAAGCCAAAGCAATTATAATGGCCTGCAGGGTTCTACATGATTTACTGCCTTGCTCTTCAAAGAAAATTGTCTGCCTTGCTCTTCAAAGAAAATTTGCATTGGTTACTCCATTCTCCTAGAACCCTCTTTCTCAGATGTCCTCATGGCTAAAACCCTTCCAAATTTTTATACAAAAGTAAACAATTTTAATAAAGCATACCCAGATCTCTCTATTAAAAATTGCAACCCTGGCCAACAGCGCCCCCAATCTCCCTGTATTTTTCACAGGGCTTAGCATCCTCTAATATTATAAAATTTAGCTATTTATTGTTTATAATTTCTCCATCTTCCCCTGCTAGATAGAATGTAAGCTCCAACAGGGCAAAGATATTTGTCTCCTTTATTGGCTGATGTATCCTGAGTGTCTAGAAGAGAGCCTAGCACAAAGGAGACATTCCATAAATATTTCAGGAGTGAATAAAATATTTCTTGAATACCAACCATATATCAAGTACAGTCTAATTACATATTGCTGAATAAAAAAGTTAAAAGTTCCTATCTCAATCTTCTATAACTACACAATCCCAAAGTCTGTCAGTATAGAAACCATGACTAATTCTTTTTCTCTCATGTATTCTCAAGGAGTATGCTGTAAATATTTATTAAGAATAGGTAGTGAAGGGCGCCTGGGTGGCTCAGTTGGTTAAACGACTGCCTTCAGCTCAGGTCATGATCCCGGAGTCCCGGGATCGAGTCCCACATCGGGCTCCCATCTCCATGGGGAGTCTGCTTCTCCCTCTGACCTTCTCCCTTCTCATGCTCTCTCTCTCTCAAATAAACAAACAAACAAACAAACAAAAAAAGAATAGGTAGTGAAAAGATTAAATCATAAATCAGTTTATACTCAAAAATATTAGCTGAAACTAAGCTAATACAGTGTCTTTAAAGTTGCAGCCTTATTAAAATGATTAAATTCATTTAAAATGACCTCATGCTACTGCCTTGTCATTGAGAAAATATTATTCTTTGAAATAGCTTTAGTAAGGATCTAAAGATAAAAATTCTTCCTAATGTACCATATCTCACATATTAAACTAAACATAAAAATAACTGAAATATTTCTAACTGAAAATAGTTTTTCTTGGTATTAAAAAAGCAGTGTTCCTCAACATATTCTATTTCAGTAAGTTATTTTATAATTTTTAGTTGTAGTTTCATGGAAATTTAATTTATTTGTAATAATTGTTGGTCCAATTACTGCTCCTGAGTTACTAATCTAAAGTAATGGAAAGAAGGAACACTTCCTTAAGAATGATGAGTGCAACGCAAATGAAATAAACACATAAGCTGCTGCTTTTAGCTTGAGATTCTTTATAATTTATTTACTAAGTATTAGCAGTCAATAAAACTGCTTTTCAATAGCAATTTAATGCTCCCATTTGGAAAGGATATTTTAAAATAATATGAAAATCCTACAAAATGGATTATTTCAACAGGGATTTGCTTTCTCAATATATATCAGAGATTAAAAAAAAGGGGTGGTATAAGAAAAAATTTGTCAATTCATCAAGTTGACATTTGAATAAAAAAATTAATAATCATCTCTTTCTTTACGTAAAGTGCTGAGTCTTTAGTACTCATCACTCAAAATCTATGAGTAATAGTTTTCTCTGAATATCTGCATTTTATACTATTTTTCACACTGCACCTATAAAACTATACTCAATTCAAACTTTCAAACAGAAACATCAAGGAAGTCATTGACAAAGACGTTAATATTTACCTACTGGGACTCAATCATAAATCAGCAATTAATAATTTGCAAATAGTCCATTTGATTGATGCTGAAATGTCCACCATTATTATTCAACATAATATACATTCATATGGCCTATGAGTTGGCATAAACTTCAAACTAGACTGGAACAAAAGGGACTTTCGTCACATATAAGCTGCCTTCTCTGACTACTACCAGACCTACCTATAAATGAATCTTTATATTGATACTGAAACCTGTCTTCTCCACATAATTGTTAGATGAAATAATGTATCCAGTGCTGTTACATACTGTGAACTATACACAATCCAGAAATCTCAGAGAGCAGTATGCCACTTTTTCTGAGCTATCCTGTATAACCAGAAACAAATGGAGTAGGACTATTAGGTGTTTAAACTTCTATTACCCTACAGTCTCTTACCCATCTCCAATCACTAGTTTTGGTTTTATCAGACTGTAATAAACTCATTATGGTTTAAGTCCTTCCAGAGAAAAACAGACATATACTATTTTAAAAAGCCAAGAATCACCCTTAAACTTTTCACAGATTTTTACTTATCTGTTTCATTGAACACTGCAGTATTTGTAGCAGATGTGGTATTGTATCCTCCTGAATTCATGTGGGAACGTGCCTTGCTGTGTGCTAGAATGCAAGAAAGGCTCTGCAGAAAACAAAGAAATCCGTAGCGTGCACAGTTACTGTAAAGACTTTTGGTTATTTAGTTCAGCTGACCACATACCTTGCCCAGTAATTCTCCCAATGTGACATCTTCATGATTCAGAACCCATTTCTTATCCTAGGGCAAAGAAAAAGAACAACCTTTTTAGCCCAAGCAAGAGTGCATTTCCTGTAAGATCCATTTGAGGCAGTGGGCAAGAGGATTAAGGGGTATTTCATTCAGACCATTAAATCAACTGCATTCTCACAAGTTGTGACTCCAAGAGGCTATGAAATAGATTTAAGAAATGTTACTAAACAATAGGATTTTAAAATTGACATTATTGCTAACTTCCTTCAGAAATCTCAGCCTTCTGGGGTGCCTAGGTGGCTCAGTGGGCTAAGCCTCTGCCTTCGGCTCAGGTCATGATCTCAGGGTACTGGGATCGAGCCCCGCATCGGGGGGTCTCTGCTCAGCGGGGAGCCTGCTTCCCCCTCTCTCTGCCTGTCTCTCTGCCTACTTGTGATCTCTCTCTGTAAAATAAATAAATAAAATCTTAAAAAAAAAAAAAGAAATCTCAGCCTTCAAAATGGTAGTATCCTTGTAACTAGAACACAGCATGCATTTTCCTCCCACCATAAAATTTGGCTATGCTTTAATTCATCATTTCACAACAGTTGTGTCCTAAGTACATGAGAGAATATCGCTGTACAGTGCAAAATGTCCAATTCCCACTTGAGCATCTAAGATAACATTACTAAGAGCTAATTCTTCCACGTGCAAACTGGTCGTGAGTTATAGGTGTCTATGACACTCACTACGTGTTGTTCCTCACCTTTCCTTAGTACATTCTTGTAGTATAATAAAGTGACAAGTATCAACTACAATATCACTATGACACACAATATTAGTAATGCAAATATGCCATTATAAAAGAACATCCTATTATCTGATCTCAAGAACTAACAACTACCAAGGACTATTTTATCATCTAAAATTTCAGCTAGGAAACTACACAATAACATAAGGTTAAAAGGGCACATAATTTTTTTAAAAAAGAAAACAGAAGAGTAATGAAGGAAGAAAGGAGAGAGAGGAAGAAATGAAGGAAAGGAGGAAAGGAAAAACAGGGGCAGGGGGAAGAGAGAACAAAAAACAAGTTCTGGGGTAATATATTTTCTTTGTAACTTGTTTTTTAATTAAATGTTAAAGTGTAGCATTCCCCCATTATACAGACTGAAATCTAATATGATCTATAGAATGAGTTATAACAAGTAATCACATATCTCCAAGTAAAAATCTACCCTAACTTCAGTTTAAAAATATTCTGGACAGCCATTTGAAGCACTATACCTTCTGGAACACTATAAAAGAAACATGACCACCACCCTCTGCAAGGTCAACAAAGAGAACAACATTGACTTTTTTCAATAACATTTTACCTGTACAGTCTTTCAATCTAAATATAGAGCTAATATAGAGCTAGAGTTAAAAACGACCTGGAGGAAAACAGAATAGCTTCTTGACCAAGAGAGTAAGCAGTTATTTTTAGGACATAAAAAGCACTAACTATAAAAGAAACAACTGGAATTCATCAAAATTATAAACATGCTTTCTTCCAAAGGCCATCATTTGATAAATGAAACAGCAAACTACATCTGGGAAAACACTTTTGAATTACATCTATCTAACAAATAACTGTGTGTAGAGGATTCATACCTCAGGAAAAAGTTGAGGAACAACTGAAATTTTAAGAAATTGGTTAAAAATAATCTACAATAGCCAGATTATGTAAACAGCCCAAGTGTCCATGGGCTGATAAATGGATAAAGATAAACAAACAAATAAATAAGTGAAATATGAATAAATGCTTATGTGATATATCTCAGAAACAGACACACACACACTAGAATATTATTCACCATAAGAAAGGATAATCTCTTGCCATTTGCAACAATATGGATGGAGCTAGACAGTATCATGCTAAGCATGATAAATCAGAGAAAGACAAATACCATATGACTGCACTCATATGTGGGATTTAAGAAACAAAAGAAACAAGCAAAGGGATAAGTAAAAGGCAAAGCAAGGAACAGACTCGTAACTATAGAGAACAAACTGATGGCTACCAGTGTGGAGATGGGTAGGACGGGTGAAACAGGTGACGGGGATTAAGGAGTGCACTTGTGATGAGCACTGTGTGTTATATGTAAGTACTGAATCACTAAACTGTATACCTGCAATTAATATTACACTGCATGTTAACTGGAATTTAAATAAAAACTTCAAAAAATAAGTTGGATAAAAAAATTGAAAGATGGACAAATGTTAAGTACATCAAAATATGTTTGATAATATTAGTAAGTGGCATACAACTATAAACCACAATAAGATGACAACATGAGATACAAATAATTAAAAAGATCAACAGAATATGAAAGAATACGAAAATCAAAAAGATGAACAGCATCAGGAGATTGGGAGGGTGTGGAGCAACTGGAGTACTCACACACTGTTGGTAAGGACATAAAATGGTACAGCACTTTGGAAGACAATTTGGCAGTGGCTTATGAAGTTGAACATACACATCAAGATGAGAATCGAGAAACAAATTTTGGTGTAGTGAGGCAATTAGTTATTATTCACCAATAAATAAGAATTTATTCCAAATACATGAAATAGAGCATTGCACAATATTTGGCCAAGCTACTATAGCCAAAGAAACATTACACACAGGCAGACATAATGAGTTGCTTTATATAAATTGTTAGAAGTGGACAACGTATCTGTGATGCTATAAAACAGAGCAGTGGTTGCCTGAAGCAACGGTTGGAGAAGATGGACAGCCAAGAAGGAATTCTGAAGGGTTTAGGGAAATATTCAGTTTATTGGTATTTAACTGAACTACACATTTAAAACCTATACATTTTGCTGCATGTAAACTATTTCCATTAGGCAGATTTTTTTAAATGAGAAATGTGAAAAAGGAATTATTACAAATGCTACTTTTCATTTGAGTAGCACTTCTGGGTTTAATTTCCATACCACATACGTTACCAAAAGTACACTATCAAAAAAATGCAGGCCGGCAGAGAGAAGAGTTATTATTTTAAATTGCAAAACTGATTTGTTGAGAACTTTTCATTTCAGAGTGGTAAAGCAGGAGAATCACACCAACAATACCCCTGCAAAACACTGAAACACCTGGATAAAATTTAAGAACAAAAGCAAAAAAAGCCCCAAACTGTTATTCAAGAGAACTGAAAAGCTAGGGAAATAGTAAGAACTGAGAACCTAAATTTAGGTTAAAAAAAGACCAAAAGTCAAAAAAAAAAAAAAGAAAAAAAAAAGGTGGGCAAGATGGCAGAGGAGTAAGAGACCAAAATATTATCAGGTCCCAGGAGTTCAGCTAGATAGTTATCAAAGCCATATCCACACCCTGTCTCTATAATAGTAAAACTTACAAGTCTTAGTGACTAAGAGAAAATCTTGAAAGCAGCTCAGGACAAGAAGTCTAACATACAATGGTAGAAAAATTAAATTGGCAGCAAACTTGCCCAAGTTGCTGGGCAGGCCACAAAGAACTAGCATGATATATTCAGAGCACTAAATGAGAAGAATTGGCAGCCAAGAATACTATATCCATCCAGGCTGTCATTGAAAATAGAAGGAGAAATAAAAAGCTTACAGGACAAATAAAAATTAAAAGAATTTGCAAACACCAAACCAGCCCTACAGGAAATATTGAAAGGGTCCTCTAAGCAAAGAAACAGCCTAAAAGTAACAGACCAGAAAGTAACAGAGACAATAAACAGTAACAGTCACCCTACAGGTGATACAATGGCACTAATTTCATATCGCTCAATAGTTACCTGAATGTAAATGGGCTAAATGTCCAATCAAAAGACACAAGGTATCAAGAATGGATAAAAAAAAACAAGATCCATCGATATGCTGTCTACAAGAAACTCATTTTAGGCTCAAAGACATCTCCGGATTTAAAGTGAGGGTGTGGAAAACCATTTACCATGCTAATGGACATCAAAAGAAAGCTGGGGTGGCAATCCTTATATCAGATCAATTAGATTTTAAACCAAAGACTATAATAAGAGATGAGGAAGGACACCTTATCATACTTAAAGGGTCTGTCCAATAAGAAGATCTAACAATTTTAAATATCTAGGCCCCTAGCATGGGAGCAGCCAATTATAAAAACCAATTAATAACAGTGGGGACTTAACCACGCCACTTCCTGGAATGGACAGATCATCCAAGCAAAAGATCAACCAGGAAATAAAGACTTTAAAGTACACACTGGAGCAGATGGACATCACAGATATATTCAGAACATTCCATCCTAAAGCAACAGTATACACATCCTTCTCTAGTACACATGGAACATTCTCCAGAATAGATCACATCCTGGGTCACAAATCAGTCTCAACCAGTACCAAAAGATTGGGACCATTCCCTGCATATTTTCAGACCACAATGCTCTGAAGCTAGAGTTCAATCACAAGAGGAAATTTGGAAAGAACCCAAATACATGAAGGATAAAGAGAATTCTACTAAAGAATGAATGGGTCAAAAAGGAAATAAAAGAAGAACTGAAAAAATTCATGGAAACAAATGAAAATGAAAGCACAACTGTTCAAAATCATTGGGACACAGCAAAGGCAGTCCTGAGAGGAAAGTATATAGTGATACAAGCCTTTCTCAAGAAACAAGAAAGGTCTCAAGTACACAACCTAACCCTACACCTAGAGGAGCTGAAGAAAGAAAAGCAAAGAAAGGCTAAACCCAGCAAGAGAAGACAAATAAAAAAGATTAATGGAACTAGGAGCTGATTCTTTAAAAGAATTAAAAAGATTGATAAACCCCTTCCCAGATCTATCAAGAAGAAAAGAGAGAGGACCCAAATTAATAAAATGAATGAAAGAGGAGAGATCACAACCAAAACCAAAGAAATACAATTATAAGAACATATTATGAGCAATTATACACCAGCAAATTTGACAACCTGGAAGAAATGGATGCATTCCTAGAGACATATAAACTACCACAACTGAACCAGGAAGAAATAAAAAACTAAACAGACCATAACCAGTAAGGAGACTGAAGCAGTCATCAAAAATCTCCCAGCAAACAAGAGCCCAGGGCCAGATGGCTTCCCAGGGGAATTCTACCAAACATTTAAAGAAGAATTAATACCTATTCTCCTGAAACTGTTCCAAAAAAACAGAAATGGAAGGAAAACTTCCAAACTCATTTGATGAGGCCAGCATTACCTTGATCCTAAAATCTGAAAAAGACCCCATTAATAAAGGGGAATTACAGACCAATATCCTTGATGAACAAGGATGCAAAAATTCTCACCAAAATACTAGTCAATAGGATCCAACAGTACCCTGAAAGGATTATTCACCATGACTAACTGGGATTTATTCCAGGGCTGCAAAATCAAAAATCAAAAATCAGAACAAAATATAAAATGGTAGTCCTAAATCCATACACACCAATAATTATGTTGCATATAAATTATCTAAATATACCATTTAAAAGACAAACTTTTAAAAAGAATCTTAAAAAGAGACAACTATATGCTTTCTTAAGAAACTCACTATAACTTTAATGATACAGGTATCTCAAAAGGATAGGAATAGATATAAAAGGCAAACATAAATTGTAAGAAAGCTAGAACACCTAGTAATGTCAGAGAAAGTAAATATAGAACTATAGAAGTAAAAAAGTAAATATAGAATATAGAAGAAAATTACCATGGATAGAGGAAAATCACAAAATGATAAAATATCAATTCACTGGGAAAATATCATTGTCCTAAAAGTCTATGCTTCAACCACCAATACTTCAAAATGAAGGACATGGACAGAATTGCAAGAATAATTTCCCAATTATAGTTGGAGATATCAAAACTCCTCACTCAGTAATAGACAGTAGAGAGAAAATCAGCACAGGTATAAAATAACTGAATAATACCATCAACCAAGGGGATCAAATTGTCATTTATAATAAAACTCCACTCAACAGAAGAATAAACTCTCTTTGCAAATGCATAAGGAAAATACACCAAACTAAATCATATCATAAACCTGGATCACAGAACAAACCTTAACAAATGTAAAAGAAATGAAGTCATCCAAGTTATGTTCTCTGACAACAAAATTTAACAGAAATCTGTAACAAAGTTAATAGAACGTTTCCAAGTACTTGGAAATTAAACAGGACACTTTTAAATGATTCATGGGTAAAAGAAAAAGTCTTAAGCAATTCTAATTTACAGCTAGGTAAACTAAACTAATTAGATGACTCGGGTAATACATTATAAAAATAAAAATTAAAACACATTATAAAAATAAAAATAAAATACATTATAAAAATAAAAATTAAAATAAAAAAATGATAGTTAAAAAAAAAGATGACTCAGGTAAGCTTAACAAATTTAGTTTACAGAATGTTCAGTTTACATTTGGGTTCCTTATCTTATGTTGGTTAATATTTGGTGTGAGTATTGTTTGTATTGACCTCACCCTGAACCTCTTATGTTCTATTCTAGAATATATAGCTGTGTATCAACTATCTCTAGTTTAAGATTTATGATACAATATGCATCTGGAATTCATCTTCATTATTAAGAAAGGAGATGTTTTATCTCTGGGAAGAACCAATGTGCTCTAGCAGTAATCTCCATAGTATCCATATTCTTTAAGCTTAATATTACTAAAATAAAATAGCTTTCGATTTTTTTTCCAAAAATTCCAACAGAATGCACCTTTTATCTATTTCTAAACAGATGATTTAAGACTCACCATATACAAAGTAAAAATTACAATGACAAGTATTGTTAGAAAAGTATTTCAATGTCTCATTAAAAATCTTTCAAGGGGGCTTAGTGGGTTAAAGCCTCTGCCTTCCACTCAGGTCATGATCCCAGGTCCTGGGATTGAGCCTGCATCAGGCTCTCTGTTGAGTGGGGAGCCTGCTTCCCCCCTCCCTCTCTGCCTGTTTGTGACCTCTGTCTATCAAATAAATAAATAAAATCTTAAAAAAAGATCTTTCAAGGGTAATACTTTTTTTAATAAAATATTTATTTTATTTTTTTAAAGATTTTATTTATTTATTTGACAGAGAGAGAGATCACAAGTAGGCAGAGAGTCAGGCAGAGAGAGAGGGGGAAGCAGGCTCCCCGCTGAGCAGAGAGCCTAGTGCAAGGCTCGATCCCAGGACCCTGAGATCATGACCTAAGCCGAAGGCAGCTGCTTAATCCACTGAGCCACCCAGGCACCCCAAGGGTAGTACTTTTTAAATATTGAATTGTTTAAATACTCAAGACACTTAAAAGTTGCCTAATATTCTCATTAATTCTATTTTTTAGATATGGTGTGATTTTACAACATGTTCAAGTAAATGAAAAGCCAAATTTTCTGGGAATGTGAAAAATATTTATAAATCACACTTTTATGGAAAGTGCTAATAACTTAAGAAAATATTGAGTATTTTTTTTTTACTCAAAATCAGTTATAAGAAATGAACTGAACTATCCAGGGTTAATTTCATGTTTTACACAAAAATTTCAGAGTGGTACAGAGTGATAAGAAGAATAAAAGTTTAAATAAAGGAAAAAATATTAGAAAGTCCCTTAACGGTTAATCAAATCTTTGTTCCATATTCTTCAACAGAATGCCACTAAAATTCTATTTGCTAAGTAAAACCTTGTTTCTTATTTCTCAGAAAAACTTCTGGCTTTCAAAACTTACCTAGTAAATATGGACAAAAGGTAGAAGGAGATGCTGAAACATAAGGAAGCACTACTGATTAAAAAGTCTCACAAAGTGAATTATAGGGAAAGAATTTTCTGAAGCACAATGAGGTTAGAATTCCTAACTGGGTCATCAGGTAATCTCCAAATCCATTCCTTAGATTAGAGCATATAGAGAGTATATAGAGAGTATATAGTATGTATTAGAGTATATATATAGAGATATTACATATCAATCTTTCATGCAATGAAACATATAGTTAATATTATCATAGACAAAGTATATTTAACCCAGTTTATATTGGCATATACTTGAAAGTTTATTGGCACAAACTTGAAAGTTTATTCAATAAATTTATTATAGCTTACAGCTTCAAACGCCATCCATTCTAGCCCCAGAATAACAAAAATTAACTGACTTTAGATTCATCTTGTTTTCTTTTCCTTTCCTGAAAGGGACCACAAACAAATGGTGAACTGGAGAGTAAAAATCAGAAATACACACTACTGGGTATTTACCCTAAAGATACAGATGTAGTGAAAAGAAAGGCCATCTGTACCCCAATGTTGACAGCAGCAATGTCCACAGTCACCAAACTGCGGAAAGAGCCAAGATGCCCTTCAAAAGATGAATGGGTAAGGAAGATATGGCCCATATATACAATGGAATATTATATCTTCATCAGAAAGGATGAATACCCAACTTTTGCATCAACATGGACAGGACTGGAGGAGATTTTGCTGAGTGAAATAAGTCAAGCAGAGAGAGTCAATTATCATAGGGTTTCACTTACTTGTGGAGCATAAGTAATAACATGGAGGACATTAGGAGAAGGAAAAGAAAACTGAATTGGGGGAAATCAGAGGGCGAGACAAACCATGAGAGACTGTGGACTCTTAGAAACCAACAGAGTTTTTGTGGCGAGGGGGTTGGGGGGATGGGTGAGCCTGGTGGTGGGCATTAAGGGGGGCACATATTGCTTGGAGCACTGGGTGTGGTGCATGGACAATGAATCTTGGAACACTGAAAAAATAAAATAAAAAAAAACAAAAATCAAACAAACAAAAAACAAATACACATCTGAGATGCTATTCAAAGTTAGTCTGTTCCTACCATAACAGTAAGACAATAAAATGTAAATACATTCTTTTGGAAGAAAGCATGTCTCCTGAAGAGAGCAAAGCAGTCAAGAGGTCTGGTCTAGCTCACAGTGTATATAAATCAGCTCAGTCTACTCAAAGAGACTATTAGCAAAGATTTTTCCAGGACTCACTTGTGGCACTGTGTAACACAACAAGAAGATATGAAACAATCTGGAATATACCATCCTATGCTAGCTTACTAAAAGAAAGCCAAAACAGTGAAATAGTATTCTGGATAAAGAATGGAAGCTGAGAGGCTGCACAGAGACCAACCCCAAATATATCCTATTGTATACATATGTATAGTGAGTTATGCTAGAAATCCAAAGCTAAGTGAATTCAGAGATAAACTAAATATAGGTATTATTCTCAAGGATTAATATTTAAGCATATGAAAGTAGAGTCTAAAAGAGAAGTATGAATAGTATGGAGCTTGAAAACTGAGGTATGTGTGGTCAATATAAAGATGGTTAAAAAGCCTTCACAGGACAGGTATAAGGTTTCCCAGATTTCCCAAAATAACTTTGCCTTAGCTTTCTATAAGCTACTAAATAAGGAAAACCATAAAGCTCTTGCTTTACGTGGTCAGAAGTCAAATGTAGTGTTCATGGGGGAAGAAAACTCTATGCTACCTCACAGCATTCTTCAAAGGAAAAAAAGACTAAATTAAAGAAGTTTGGGGTGGAAAAATGAGACACAGTGGGGTATGTGTATCTGTACATGAGTGGAGCGTAGAGGTTGGCCAGAAATACCCATGTTTCTACTACCTATGGTTATTGATTGTCATATCTACCAATACCAGCCTTCTTCTCTCCAGACCCTCCTCAAACTAAAGCATTTGTTTTTTCTAGTTCACTTCCAAATTTTCTCTGTGGTCTCTGCAACAGGTCCCAAGCCACTCCCCAGCCCCCTATTTTAGAGAGGGAAAGAGAAAGAAAAGGTGGTGGGGAGGGAAAGAGAGAATCTTAAGCAGGCTCCACATCCAGTGCAGAGCCCACTGAGGCTTTGTCTCACAACCCTGAGATCGCGACCTGGGCCAAAATCAAGAGTCTGATGCTTAACCAACTACACTGCCCCTCCCAAGCCACCACTTCAATGGAACTCAATGTTAGAACTACACTGCAGGGTAAAAGATGCAAGACTGGGGAGGAATATAGTCCTGGAATTTTAAGATACAACACCCAAAGTATATGTGTATATTCCATTAAACCCTTTTAAATGGTGGTTAAGATCCATCCATACATTTGATACATTTACTGATAATCACTGCTAGCATTGCTTCTCTAGGAAAACGTATTTCAAAAAATGAAATAGAGATAAACTTTTACAGTACACTGTTCAAAATGTTATTTAAAATGTCAAATGAGAAATATAGAAGATGATAAAGACTCAGAAAAAAAGAAGCCATATTTTGCTAGAGAAGTCACAGAAAGCTTCACAAAAGAGGTATAATTTGAGATAATCTTGACCATAAATATAATTCTGATATACTAATATTAGAAAATATATGCAGCAAAGGATAGAAAAGAAGTGGGAATCACCTAGAGATTAAATACACTATTATGATGAAAGAAATCTTAAAAGGGAATAGTATTGGATGAAAAACTAAAAATATACTTTCTGACCAAACCATGGTGTTTTAAATGCCAAGCCATCCAGTATTCACTTAATCTCATAACCAGGAGTCCCTAAACTTTTTTTTTTAATTGTGTAACCCATTAATTATTTTTTTAAATGTGAGCATTTGCTCTACTATACCAATATATAATATGTACTATACAGCATCCTCAAAAAGAGAAATTGAAATGATATGGGTACTGGACAAATTGGTGTAAATACAATGCTTCCTGCTCCTTTCCACTAAGTACAATAGTAAACCATGGAGATAATGTGAGGGACAGTGAAAGAACTTTGAAAGGTGGTGAGAGAAGTGAATTGCTTTGGGATCCCAGGAATGGGGGGGGGGGGGGCAACACAGCAGGGTGTCTTGTCGCATCTACACAATAGGAGGGGGCTTAACTCTCAACCTAGCAACAGAAGGCAGTCCAGGTAAACCCATTCTTCTTCTCCTGGATCAAAAGGTAGTCCTCCCCCATACCAGGTAAACTCAGTACCAATAGCAGGTAGGTGGATTGGGAGGTCTGCTCACAGTAAATTGCCAGAAGAAATGCTCTCTTTCTGTCTGGTCCCGAGACTCCCCTGCCTTGTGAAAGAATAACGAGGTGGCCCAGAAGCACTACCAATACAGACCTGAGCACAACAAGCAGCCAAACCTGTAAAGTCTCTTTGTTCCCATGTTCTCCCCCCACCAAGAAATACCAAGATAGTTGTGCTGTACTTTCAAGGAAAACGTCACCACAAAAAGTAGCCTTGCCTGCAAAGCCTCTTTGTCCCCACAAACTGAAGACTTCTAGCTCCTGCCCAGACACCGGGAGCTGAGGACACTGATAGAATCACACAAGCACCCAGCCCAGACAGTGTGCACTGTATTCCCTACAGGCAGGGAAATACTGACAAGCAAAGCACCAAACAACTCATGTGCCTGACACTTCCTTCTCCCACAGGGAAACATCTGGCAGCCCAACCTACAGAAACGCTTTCCAACCAAACACAGCACTAAAGGAGCAAGTGGGAACCAGATAAACCAGCAAACCAAAAAACAATACAAAGACTCTGGAAATTAAGCCATCATTGAAACCACAGTTCACAAAAATGGGCCAGGATCTGCATGTTAAGCTTAAACTATGTGACTGCCTGAAAAGAATAAAAGATTTAGGTAGGACCCAGAGTCTCCTAACAAAATAGATTAAATGCCCAGGGTACAATAAAAAATCATCCATCACACAGATATATAAGAAAATTACAACCTGAATGAGAAAAGACAGTCAGCTAACACTAACATGGCAATACATCAGATATTGTAATTTTGTTAAGGATTTTAAAGCAGCCATAACCAATCATAAATTCTCCTAAAACAAATGGAAACACAGATTATCTCAGCAATAGAAACCAAAGTTATAAAAGAGAAACAAATGGAAATTATAATATTAAAAAGTAACAAAAATAAACTGACTAGACTCAATAGTAAAGTGAAAAAAAAAAAAACCACCCCAGAATATAATCCCTGAACTTGAGGTAGATCAACAGAATTTACTCAATTTAAACAAAGAAACAATAGGTTAGAAAAAAATTAACAGAACCTCAGGGACCTGTGGGACAATTAGAAAAGATCAAATATTTGTGCCATCAGAGTTCCAAAAGGAGAGGAGAAAGAGTGGAATTAAAGACTACTCAAAGAAATAATGTATGGAAACTTCCCAAATTTGGTAAAAGATGCAAATCAACAAATTGAAGAAGCTGAAAGAAACTTACCTACAATAAACCCAAAGAAATTCAAGCTAAGACATATCATAATTAAACTTCTGAAAATTAAAAAGCTTGAAAGCAGCTAGAAGGATAAGACATTACTTACAGGGAATACCCATTTGAACAGGAGACATTTCTCCTCTGAAACTATGAAGTTCAAAAGCAAGTGGCACAGTGTTTTTCAAGTGTTGAAAAAAAACAGCTGTCAGCTGCCACCGAGTGTGGCAAAACTATTTTTTAAGGATGAAAGGAACATACAGACATCTCAAATGAAGCAATACTCAAAGGACATAGTCAACAATAAACCTAAAAAGAGTTGTAATATTTTCTTCCTATACCTCCATGAATTGTTCGGTATATCCCAGAAACTCCAATTGGGGCAGACATTGCAGACAGTACAGAAGGCTCATCAGGATAGGAGAGACATAATAAAAGTGGTTTGTAGGACAATTCTACCTTGTTTAACTTTCCCAACTCTTTATGAGGAAAGAGTTCACAGAGCAGGTCAGTGTCACTAGATTCCTGATTATCTCCACAGTCATGATGATGAGCCTTAGCTCAACTACTCGAAACTTTAAAAGTTACTGAGTAAATACCCAGTAGTACAATTGCTGGGTCGTAAGGTAGCTCTATTTTCAACTTTTTGAGGAACCTCCATGCTGTTTTCCAGAGTGGTTGCACCAGCTTGCATTCCTACCAACAGTGTAGGAGGGTTCCCATTTCTCCACTTCCTCGCCAGCGTCTGTCATTTCCTGACTTCTTAATTTTAGCCATTCTGACTGGTGTGAGATGGTATCTCATTGTGCTTTTGATTTGTATTTCCCTGATGCCGAGTGATGTGGAACACTTTTTCATGTGTCTATTGGCCATCTGGATGTCTTCTTTGCAGAAATGCCTGTTCATGTCCTCTGCCCATTTCTTGACTGGATCATTTGTTCTTTGGGTGTTGAGTTTGATAAGCTCTTGATAGATTTTGGATACTAGCTCTTTATCTGAAATGTCAGTTGCAAATATCTTCTCCCATTCTGTCAGTTGTATTTTGGTTTGGCTGTTTCCTTTGCTGTGCAAAAGCTTTTGATCTTGATGAAGTCCCAATAGTTCATTTTTGCCCTTGCTTCCCTTGCCTTTGGCGATGTTCCTAGGAAGAAGTTGCTGCAGCTGAGGTCAAAGAGGTTGCTGCCTATGTTCTCCTCAAGGATTTTGATGGATCCCTTTCTCACATTGTGGTCCTTCATCCATTTTGAGTCTGTTTTCATGTGTGATGTAAGGAAATGTTAGTCCATATGCCTGAAGTGGCAGGCTGCAATAAACACGTTGTCAGCATGTTTAAGGCAAACATAAAGAGTCATGCTGTGCACTCGGTACCTGGTTTTCGGTCCTCACCATGGCTGCTCATGTGGCAGGTGTGTGATTAGCTACCTCTAAAAACTGTGTAAGGTAAGTAAGCCTGTGTCTGAGCTCTCCTTTGCTGTTCCTGTTGTTCTTGCATATGTCCTTCACTGGGATAAATCTTAGCCTTGAGTATAACTTTTGATTAAGTTATAGTAATCTTTCCAGTGAATCAGTGAACTATCAGGTGGTAGTGGGACTATGAAGACAAGAACCAAGATGCCCTTCAACAGATGAATAGATAAGGAAGATGTGGTCCATATATACAATGGAATATTACTCAGCCATCAGAAAGGATAAATACCCATGTTTTGTATCAACATGGACGGGACTGGAAGAGATTATGCTAAGTGAAATAAGTCAAGCAGATAGAGTCATTTATCATATGGTTTCACTTATTTGTGGAGCATAAGAAATAATATGGAGGACATGGGGAGATGGAGAGGAGAAGGGAGCTGGGGAAAACTGGAGGAGGAGCCCAACTATGAGAGACTATGGACTCTGAAAAACAAACTGAGGGTTTTGGAGGGGTAGGGGGTGGGAGGTTGGGTGAGCCTGGTGGTGGGTATTATTGAGGGTATGCATTGCATGGAAGACTGGGTGTGGTGCATAAACAATGAATTCTGGAACACTAAAAAGAAATTTGAAAAATAAATAAAAATTGTTTAAAAAAGACACTGTGTGGTTATAAGAGAGGGATTACCAAGATAGCATATGACAGAAGCCATGTTTGAACCTACATCTTTCTGATTCTAAAGGCTGTGTTCTCTTTAACAGATTACACAGCCTCCCACCACTCCCATATTAGAATAATTTAAAACAATGCCCATGACTCAAGTTCAGAGATCAACTATCATGCAATTAACAGTTTTAATTAACTGAAACACAATGGGTCATACCTTCTATTTCAATTTTCAAGTTCTGGTCCTAAAAAGATTTGAATGGTGGTTGATGTACTTTGTGTTCAGCAAACAAGCCCTATGTAAATCAATTCTGGACTGCTCTTCATTCACTGGTTTTACTAGATTATAATCTAATTTAAAGCTTTACATTTGCACATTCACAATTTTGTCAAAAACATTACAATAAAACTTTCAAGTTATAATCAAGTAAAATGGCTTTATATAAATAGCTGGCAGAATTATGAATCAATTTTGTATAATCTTTATATAATTTACAACCTAAAAAAAGGACTCATACTTCAGTCTCCGGACCACTTATTGGCAGTAGATAATATATGACAAATATTCCATCCATTCTCCTGTAATGACTCTGTACCAGTTGCTCTGTAAGATTTAAGGAAATCTTTTAAAAAGCAATCAATGAAATTAAGCCATTATTATAGAATTTCCCACTTTCATGAAAACACTATTCTTATAAATTCTCCATCTTTGCACATGAATAGGTGTAATAGTAGGCATGAACTATAAAAATAACTGGAAATAAAACCTAATTACAGCTTTAAAATGTTAAAACCTAAACTGTAGAATTACTTTGGCCTCACAAAAGTAGCTATTTAAAATGAAGTGAACAAAGTACCAAATAAGCCATTTCTCCTTTGTTCACCTGCTGAAGACAAGACCCACAGTCTGCCTGGGCTGCAGGGGATTAATTGCACTTCCTGGTGCACTGCCACAGGGTGCAGATGGTCATTATTTATTATGCACACCAATCCCTGCCAAATCTCTCTGGGATGGCTGTGCATTTATTTCCAAAGTTATCCTTTTAAAGGGTTTTATAGACATACAGGGACATATTTAAAATTAGATCTCAAACAGGTAAGTCAGAGTAATTAGTGTGATGTAAATTAATATTTCACTTTGACTTCTGTTTAGTTCTCTATGAAGAAAACCCACCTACAGAAGCTCCTTATAATACTGCAGAAGGATCTTCTCTATCCTTATAGTGACAATGCATTTATTTTAATGCAACATTTTCACTTTTCAATTTGTTTTGATAATTCTGCCTTAAGCAAATACAAAACAACTCGCTAATATTACAACCTATATCCTAGCATTAGCCAATGTAATGTAGGTCCAACTTTTGAATTTAGCTACCAGAAATAGTGGAGATGTAAAGTTTTATCCACACCACAGTCAAAAGGTTGGGAGTAATCATCCAATGTAATAGTTTTCTTTTTCTTTTTTTAAGGCAAACACTTAAACAACAGATTTTAGGTGTTAAATCTTCAGAGTGAAAAAGTTTTAAAGTAGACAGATTTCTGAATGTATTGACATGATGGTTTAGAGCTTTTATTCTGAAGCCACAAACCCAACATATCATCTCTGAATAATTAACAAAATGCCACAATACAGAACATAAAATGATTGTCAGGGTCTATAATTTTTCTACTATTCATACTGAGAAATAATTGGTATCTCTACTTTTCTTCCATACACAAGTTTTCAGTCTGCTTCATTACCTGTTTAGCCTGCTAAGCACATTTATTCCACTTTAAATCTCAGCCATAGCTTATTTTTAGAGTCCAAGGATTACTCAAAATGTCTTCAGCTTTGTCACTGAAGTTATCAGGGTTATGTTAGAGTAAAAATCCTTATTGACAAGTATGCAAAGTACTCTGAATGTATGAAGTCCATTTAAGAAGCAATTGAATATTTGTTTAAATTTTACATAAATTAATAAATAATCCAAAATTTGTTTCCCCTAAAATGATTTTTATTTAGGAAGGACTTACATTATCATCTTAGAAAATATTTCATTACTTGTGCAAGTTACATGAAATAGTTTTTTTATGTGTATCATATACTTTTATCTTGTCTTTCTAGAGAGACTTTATTTCCTTTTAAAATTCATGTCTATTCAATCTCTTTACTTATATAATAAACTTTTATCTACCAGCATACCATTATGGGGGGGAAAGGCTATACAACTCTCAATACATATATTAATTTCCTAATTCATTTTCATTCATCTTGACTTTAGAAGATTTCATTATTCTTGACTAAAACTCTCAGAGCCAACAGTTACACCCACCAAAGGAAGAAGTACAGCTGGTCTAAGTGAAAAAATGCTGATACAGACCCTTTTTCAGGTTCTGGAAACTGAGTTGAGTAAGTGAAAAGAATCAACTAGAAAAATATGCAGGTTCAACTTAGTCTACAAATTCCTGTAAGAAATAACTTACTATTCATCTGTAAATACTATATACATTTATCCTTTTTTACCAATGGAATTCAGTTTAACAAACAATGTGAGAGGCATAAAAATTCCTTACTATTAGAGCAAAGTACAGATTCTGCTCTCAGGAGTTTATTATCCAGTGAGAATAGGAGACGGGAAATTAGGGAGTACCTTTATGTCTAGAAAACAAAAAATATGAGACTTCTATCCTTTTAAGTTTTAGCATCTATGCTTGTGACTCCCTACCCCCACTCACTTTGGCCATTAATTAGATATGGTCACTGTCAGACTCACCAAAAAAAAAAAAAAAAAAAAAAAAAAAGGAGGTCTCAAATAGAAATGAAGGAGGACAAATGACAAGCAATATCACATAAATACAAAGAATTATAATAGTATACACAACTATATTCCAGCAAATCAGACAACCTAGAAGAAATGGATAAATTCCTAGAGACAAACCATCCACCAAAACTATATCAGGAAGAAACAGAAATTTGAATAAACCTGTTACGAGCAAGGACACTGAATCAATAATCAAAAAACTAACCAACAAAAGTCTAGGACCATCTGGTGTCACAAATGAATTCTACCAAGCATTTAAAAAAAGGGTTAATACTGATTCTACTTCAGAAAAACAGAAGAGCAGGGAAAACTTCCCAATTCTTTCTACGAGAGGATGAGGTATGTATCAGGTGGGTTTGGATTTCTTCCCAGTAGCTAACTAGAAAGGAGGAGACAGGTCTTTGAGTTCAAGTGGGTCAGGGCCTTGCTCATAGGGGACCACTCTCCACCCTGTATATGTGGCAACCTCATAAGAAAGAGGTATGCAAGAAGTGACACTTGTCTTTCCTCAAGGCCTACATGGTGTGGTCCTTTTGTAGGGGCAGTGGATTTACCCCTGGACCCTGACACTGGCAAAAAGCTACTGAGTGGCACTGAGGACAATTTCACGGGATTTGTCAGAACCTTCTTTGGTATCTCTGATGGCTAAGGAAATAGATCTTTGGCAACGCAGCATGAGCCTTCTGTGCTATGTAATGGCTAAGAGAGGAGACTGTGAAGTCAAACTGCTTGGTCTTTAATACAGTTGTGCGATTTTCATCAACTTTGCCTCTTTGAGTCTCAGTTTCCTTATCTACAAAATTAAGATTAAAATAGTTGTTGCCATATATTGGTGGGGTCGTTTGTTTGTTTTATTCATTCTTTTTTTTTAATTGGGTCCTTTATTTTAAGTTTTTTTTACTTATTTGACGAGAGAGAGAGAGAGATCAGAAGTAGGCAGAGAGACAGGCGCGGGGAGCAGGCTCCCTGCTGAGCAGAGAGCCCAATGCGGGGCTAGATCCCAGGACCCTGAGATCATGACCTGAGCTGAAGGCAGAGGCCTAACTCACCGAGCCTGTTTTATTCATTAACAGAGAGACAGAGAGCACAAGTAGGCAGAGCTGCAGGGGAGAAGCAGGGTCCCTACTGAGCTGCAAGCCCGATGCTAGGCTCAATCCCAGGACACTGGGATCATGACCTGAGCTGAAGGCAGGCACTTAACTGCCACTATATTGGTATTCTAATTATTAAATGAAAATTCTATAAAGTGCTCAGCAAAGTACCTAACACACAGTAAGTGCTTACTGAACATTAAGCATCCATCTTACTCATGAACCCTCAAACCTTCGGCAGGAGAAGAGCCCATGATCTCTTGCACCCATCTACCCCAAGCACCTTGTCTTTCCTTTTAAGGGAACTATTATCCTGCTCAAATCATTCCTTCCTTCCTGCTTTCCACAGTATTTTTTGAATATCTATTCAGTAACAGTTGTGCAAGGCATTGGCTGAAGAAGGTGAAAGAAGCAAAGCCCCTCTTCTTGAGGACAGGAAAAAAATAAAAACAAGTTTGCAAATTAACAACAAAAAAGGACACACAACACAAATACTAAGACAGATAATAAAAGTGGAGGTAACCATTTAGATAGAATGGCATTTAAGCAGAGACTGAAACCAGGTAAAGACACAGAGAAGAATATACCAGATAGAAGTAAGAGCTGGGACAAAAGTTCCAAGATGTGGAAAAAGGGTGTTAAATTCAAGAAGCAGAGCTCATATTCATCCCTTGAGATCCAGACTTGAATATATTATTATCTACTTGATGTCTCTCTTTGAATGTCGAACAGTATCTCAAAATAATTATTTTCATAACAGAACACTCTATTCCCATCTCCACCAGATAAATGTATTTCTCTCACAGAATTCTCCATTTCAGGAAATATTATCCATCCAGTTTCTCAAACAAAAAATCATCAGGGTCATTCCTAAGTCTTTTCTCTGCCCCACTCCCCATATACAATGCAACAGAAAATGTTGGATTTACTTCCAACAGATAACACATGTACGTTCTGGCCATCTCTACTCCCACCACTCAAGACCAAGCAACATTATTTCTCCCCTAGACCCTTACAAAAGTCTTAACTTGATTTCTTTTTTCTATCATTCCCTCATATGTATTCTGAATGCATGAGGAGAGTGTTCAGGGATTTTTAATGTGATTAAGAACCTGTCATTCCTCTTATTAAAATCCTCCAATAGTGTCCCATTGGTCTTAGATGAAATACAAACTCTTTTCAACAGGATACCAGGACATGATCTTGTTCCTACAGATCTCTATTCTTACTCTCTCCTTCGAGGGTTTCTTTTTGTTCTTTATTACAGACTGAGCCTTTGGTTATCATTGATTTTGAACCTCTGTACATTTGTAGCACAAAGTCACTGTATTTGGAACTTATTTCTATAAATTCTTTTGTAGATGACCCATTTTCATCCTCCAGATCTTTGACTCAATTTTTATCTCCTCAGAGAAAATTTACCTGACCATCCTATGTAAAATGGATTTCCAAAGGTAGTGCTTTATTTATATATTAGATCATGAACATTTGTGGGGCCTAGTATCACATGTCTAAACATGTGAAATTATTTATCAAGTTCATCTGTTAAATAAGTTTCTATTTGTACTTGGACAAAGATACCTCCCTAACAAGCTAGAAAGTCAAATATTTACTTCTATAGAGGTCTGCCCTAGAACATGGCAGCACAGTGGAAGTCTGTTCCAGGCCTCACACTCTAAGCCTGCCCTTTTTTCTTCCCACTCATAATCCCATCACACTCAAGGAGTCAGCATGTGTATGCCTATACACACTCCATCCTTAAAATCCAAGCTGCATCTGTATGTCCAATGAATAATCACCTGTTGGCCACACTTCAGGCAGTCTACCCTGAGAAAATGGACCTGAGCCACAGGCCTGGGCAGGCCATAGAAGTGGGCTGAGGGTTGCTGAGACAAGGAAGCTGAAACCCAGAGACTCGGAGGGGAACATATGCCAGGGACTACGAACTCTTCAACTAGTGGACTGCTAAAGTAGAGTCACAGTGAGAGCTGTGTGAACTCTTCTGGGTCTAAGAATGACATCACTTCTTTTCTTTTTTTATTTTCTATAATTATCTCTTAACATTTTTTTTTTCCTTTTCTGTATCTCCTCCCTCTAGAAGATAAGTTGCACACTCATAGCAGCCTTGTCTGTCCTGCAATGTCTGATACACACATGGTGGGTATTTAGTAACTATCTACTGCATCCTACTTCTTACAGTGATATAGCATGAAAATACAACAACCAGCTTACATTATAACATGGGATATATGTTGTTTATCCAAAAGCCTTAGTCATTTCATAAAACAATAAAATAAAGACTGAGAATCTTTCATTTTTAAATTAAGGCTAGTAGTTAAGAATTAGGCAATTAGAAAGCTTATGCTTAAAAGAAAATATTCTAATATGTCCTATATTCAGCATATTGAAAAGCTGCTTCAACAAATCAGAATTTAGCAAATGATAGTAAAAATGAAAGCCAATTTCATTTGCGTTGAAATCTGATAATTGTGTGTGTGTATACATCACTATATTATGTATTTTCTTTCAAATTATATCTCCTCAGAGAAACTTTATTTAGCTATAAATTCCTTGATTTCAACATTAAAGAATCTAGGAAGATTCCACAGCACAGAATCCGATGTTACAATCCCTGATATCACTCCTCTTAAGGTCCAAGAAAACTTAAAAGACGAATAGTTAAAATTTAAATTTTATAGTGCTCCTGCACATATGCCAAAAATCTAAGTCCTTGGTCTCTTTGAATCTGATCATGTGGTAAAATATTTCGGCATGTGTAACAACAGATGTGTTAAGTAGCTACACCGAAATTATTCTTATTATGTGAAACAAAAACACTTAGAATAACTTGTATTTAAAGAAAAATAAAGGTCAAATAGTTCCTTAGCTGCCAGTAACAGGAATCCCAATAACATGCTGGTCTTTATAATTTGAAGGTAATAAAACCTTCATTTCATTACAGTATCAAATCAAAGAAAATCTTTTTAACATACTCTGAAACCAAACCATGGGTTTCTAAGAAAGGAAGGAAATACCAAAATTCCTGAGCCAATTATACTTCACCACAATTATTCAACTATTAAGATAAAGAAAAGGAATTAGTTCCAGTAAAAGGATTTTGTTTGGCAAGAAGGCTAAAAGCCAAACTCTGAAATATTTTTATATTCTTTATGAAAGCCAGAATTTAATCTCTACTTTTAAACTTCTGGTGGCACAAACACAAAGCCATAAAGCAGAACAAGAAAACAAATTCTGAGCCAGAAATACACAAGGGTATATAGCTGAATAAAACAATCTTTCTCGTAGGTGAAGGTCTCTATTCAGGAATGATTTCTAGCAAGCCCACTTCAGTACCCCCAAAAGCTCCTCCAAGACATAAAGAAAAAAAAAACTATAATCTGAATGTACTTATAAAACTGATTTTTTTCTCTCTCCTTATTCCCAAAATTAGTAACTTGATGTAATATTTCTCTATTATGTAACAAAGACTGAAAGAATGTTGGTTCATTTCTATTTTAAGCTGGTCTTTGAAGATCTATATATAGGTATTTTGAATTTATTTCTACAATTGAGACCACAGAAACTATAAAATTTATGCTATATTATATATGACTATAAAATACCAATACTGGAGGGAAGAAGCAAGATGGCAGAGAAGTAGGAGACTGAAATAGCATTAGGTCCCAGGAGTTCAGCTAGATAGTTATCAAACCATTCTGAACACCTACAAACTCAATAGGAGACAGAGGAGAAGAAGAGCAGCAAATCTAGGAACAAAATCAACCACTTTCTGAAAGGTAGGACATACAGAGAAGTGAATCGAAGCAATGGGAAGATAGACCACAGCGGGAGGGGCTGACTCCCAGTGACTCCTGAGAGCAGCAGAGCACAAAATCAGAACTTTTAGAAGTCTGCTCCACTGAGGGATGGCACTCCAGAGGCTAAGCAGGGGATAGAGCCGCACAGGTAGAGTGTGGTCTCATGACCCACGGGATCACAGAAAGACCAGGGGTGTCTGAGTGTGGCAGAACTCCCAGGTATCGAAGTGGACAAGCCAGCTACAGAGACGGAGCTGAGGAGTTAGATTTCAGATCAGGGTTACCTTAAACCATGATCCAAGGCACAGTCAGGACACTGCTCTTCAAGCACTGGCACACAAGTAGCAGATCTGGAGAGACCCCCTCCAACATCCTCCAGGAGGAGTGTCTCGAGAGCACAATGCAGGAATCTGCTGGGTTTGCAGACTCCAATGGGCCATGCACCAGAGAGAAATGCTTATTCAGGGGCCGGGTAAGCACAGAGTGCAGCTGGAACCCAGGGAGATGGGCGGTGGGGGGGGGGATTAACTGCTTTTCTCTGAGGGCACCCTGAGGAGTGGGGGTCCGAGCTCTTGGTTCCTCCCAGCTGGAGATTGGGAGGCGGCCATTTTCATTCCTGCCCTCCAAATCTCAACAGAAAGTGTTGAGGGAACAAAACCTCCCAAGAGCCAGAGCAGATTAGTTAGCCCAGCCCCTGGCAAAGGCGGCGCAATTCCACCTTGGGCAAAGCCAATGGAGAATCACTGCAACAAACCGCTCCCCCAGAAGATCAGCAAAAACATCTAGCCAAGATCAAGTTCACTGATCAGCAAGAACTACGGAACTCCAGAGCTGTGGAAAGCAACACACAGAATTCATGGCTTTTTTCCCATGATCCTTTAGTCTTGCAAAGTTAATTTTTTTACATTTCATTTCTTTCTTATTCTATTTTTTTAAATGTTCCTCTTTTCTCTTTTATGTTTTTTAACTATTTTATCTTATCACTAACTTTGTAAAAAGATCTTTTTAAATTTTCATTGTTTTATTTTATCCCTTCATTGTATTTATCTTATTTTTTGAATACATACAGGTTTTTTTCTTTAAAATTTGGGGTTACAATTTCTTCAAATAGATCAAAATATACCTAAATCTAGCTCCACCCTGATCACATCTTTTCCTCTATTTTTTTCAACCAACTTCTCTAATCAATTCCTTTTTTAGAATCTTTTTAAATTTTCATCTTTACAATCATATTCCATCCCTTCATTGTATTTACCTTATTTTTGTATATATGTAAGTTTTTCTTTCTTTAAATTTTGGGAGATAGTTTCTTCTAAGAGACCAGAATACAATCAAAATCAAGTCAGTGTCTCTGTTCTATTCACCAGTCTAATATATATGATTTTTTGTTTTTTCCCCTCTTCATTCTCACCCTAGTTTTAGGTCTCTTCTGATTTTGTTAGTGTATATTTTTTTGGAGTCTTTGACACCCTTTTAGTATTTTACTCTCTCATTCATATATTCTTCTCTGGATAAAATGGCAAGGCCAAAAACAAAAGAACAAGAGGCAGTACCAACAACTAAAGGACCTAATCAATACTGACAATGTTAATATATTAGAACTAGAATTCAGAATGATGATGACGATTATCAAGGTGCTAGCATGGCTCGACAAAGCATGGAAGATATTAGAGAATCCCTCTCTGGAGAAAAAAAATCCCTTTCTGGAGAAATAAAAGAACTAAAATCTAACCAAGCTGAAATCAAAAAGGCTATTAATGAGGTGCAATAAAAAATGGAGGCTCTTACTGCTAGGATAAATGGGGCAGAAGAGAGAATTAGTGATATAGAAGACCAAATAATGGAGAATAAAGAAGCTGAGCAAAAGAGAAACAACTACTGGACCACAAAGGGACAATTAAAGAGATAAGTGATACCAGAAGACACTTTTAGAATATTAGAATTCTAATATTAGAATAATTGGGATCCCAGAAGAAGAAGAAGAAAGAGAGAGAGGGGCAGAAGGTATATTGGCGTGAATTATACTAGAGAATTTCCCTAATTTGGTGAAGGAACAGGCATCAAAATCCAGGAGGCACAGAGAATCCCTCTCAAAATTAAAAAAAAAAAAAATAGGTCAACACCCCATCATCTAACAGTAAAACTTACAACTCTCAGTAACAAAGAGAAAAATCCTGAAAGCAGCTTGGGACAAGACGACTGTAATATAAAATGGTAGAAATACTAGACTGGCAGCAAACTTATCCAAGAGACCTGGCAGGCCAGAAGGAACTGGCATGACATATTCAGAGCACTAAAATGAGAAAAATTGGCAGCCAAGAACACTACATCCAACTAGGCTGCCATTGAAAATAGAAGAAGAGATAAAAAGCTTCCAGAACAAACAAAAATTAAAAGAATTTGCAAACGCCAGGGGCACCTGGGTGGCTCGGTGGGTTAAAGCCTCTGCCTTCGGCTCAGGTCATGATCTCAGGGTCCTGGGATCAAGCCCCACATCGGGCTCTCTGCTCAGCAGGGAGCCTGCTTCCCCCCTCTCTCTCTGCCTGCCTCTATGCCTACTTGTGATCTCTGTCTGTCAGAAAAATGAATAAAATCTTAAAAAAAAAAAGAATTTGCAAACACCAAACCAGCCCTACAGGAAATATTGAAAGGGGTCCTCTAAGCAAAGAGACAGCCTAAAAGTAACAGACCAGAAAGTAACAGAGACAATATACAGTCACAGTCACCTTACAGGCAATACAACAGCACTAAATTCATATTTTTCAATAGTTACCTGAATGTAAATGGGCTAAATGCCCCAATCAAAAGACACGGGGATCAGAATTGATTAAAAAAAAAAAAAAACCATCAATACACTGTCTGCAAGAAACTCATTTGAGGCTCAAAGACATCTCCAGATTTAAAGTGAGGGGGTGGAAAACCATTTACCATGATAATGTACATCAAAAGAAAGCTGAGATGGCAATCCTTACACCAGAGAAATTAGATTTTAAGCCAAAGACTATAATAAGAGATGAAGAAGGACACCTTATCATCCTTAAAAGGTCTGTCCAACAGGAAGATCTAACAATTTTAAGTATCTATGCCCCTAGAATGGGAGCAGCCAATTATATAAATCAATTAATAACAAAATCAAACAAACACATTGACAATAATAAAATAACAGTAGGGGATATGAACACTCAACTTACTGAAATGGACAGATCACCTGAGCAAAAGATCAACAAGGAAATAAAAGCTTTAAAATACACACTGGAGCAGATGGACATCACAGATATATTCAGAACATTCCATCCCAAAACAACAGAATACCCATTCTTCTCTAGGGCATATGGAACATTCTCCAGCATAGATCACATCTTCAGTCACAAATCAGGTCTCAACTGGTACCAAAAGATTGGGACCATTCCTTGCATATTTTCAGACCACAATGCCCTGAACTAGCTAGAACTCAATCACAAGAGGAAAGTTGGAACAAACTCAAATACATGGAAGCTAAAGAGCATCCTACTAAAGAATGAATGGGTCAACCAGGAAATTAAAGAAGAAACAAATGAAAATGAAAACACAACTGTTCAAAATCTGTGGGACACAGCAAAGGCGGTCCTGAGAGGAAAGTATATAGTGATACAAGTCTTTCTCAAGAAACAAGAAAGGTCTCAAACACACAACCTAACCCTACACCAAAAGGATATGGAGAAAGAACAGGAAAGAAAGGCTAAACCCAGAAGGAGGAGAGAAATAATAAAGATCAGAGCAGAAATCAATGAAACAGAAACCAAAAGAATAGTAGAACAAATCAAAGAAACTAGGAGCTGGTTCTCTGAAATAATTAATAAGATTGATAAACCCCTGGCCAGACTTATGAAAACGAAAAGGACCCAAATTAATAAAAACATGAATGAAAGAGGAGAGATCACAACCAACACCAAAGAAATACAAACTATTATAAGAACACATTGTGAGCAATTATACACCAGCAAATTTGACAATCTGGAAGAAATGGATGCATTCCAGGAGACATATAAACTACCAAAACTGAATCAGCAAGAAATAGAAAACCTGAACAGACCCATAACCAGTAAGGAGATTGAAGCAGTCATCAAAAATCTCTAAAAAGAGCCCAGGGCCGGATGGCTTCCCAGGGGAATTCTACCAAACATTTAAAGAAGAATTAATTCCTATTCTCCTGAAACTGTTCCAAAAAATAGAAATGGAAGGAAAACTTCCAAACTCATTCGATGAGGCCAGCATTACAATGATCCCCAAACCAGACAAAGACCCCATCAAAAAGGAGAATTACAGACCAATATCCCTGGTGAACATGGGTGCAAAAATTCTCACCAAAATACTAGCCAATAGGATCCAACAGTACATTAAAAGGATTATTCATCATGACCAAGTGGGATTTATTCCTGGTCTGCAAGGTTGATTCAACATCTGCAAATCAATCAGTGTGATACAATACATTAATAAAAGAAAGAACAAGAACCATATGATACTCTCAATAGATGTTGAACAAGCATTTGACAAAGTACAGTATACTTTCTTGATCAAAACTCTTCACAGTGTAGGGACAGGGGGTACATACCTAAATACCATCAAAGCCATATGAAAAATTCACAATGAATATCATTCGAAATGGGGAAAAACTGAGAGTTTTCAGGAACACAGCAGGGCTGACCACTATCACCACTGCTATTCAATATAGTACTAGAAGTCCTAGCCTCAGCAATCAGAAAACAAAAAGAAAAAAAAGGCATCCAAATTGGTAAAGAAGAAGTCAAACTCTCACTCTTTGCAGATGATAATATACTTTTTTAAATTTTTAGTTTTTTTCACTGTTCCAAGATTCATTGTTTAATGCACCATACCCAGTACTCCATGGAATACATGCTCTCCTTAATACCCACCCCAGGCTCACCCATTACCCCACCGCCTGCTTCCAAAACCTTCAGATTGTTTCTAAGAGTCCACAGTCTCTCATGCTTTGTCTCCCTCTCTGATTTCCCCCAATTCACTTTTCCTTTCCTTCTCCTACTGTCCTCTATGTTATTCCTTATGCTCCACAAGTAAGTGAAACCATATAATAATATTCTCTGCTTGACTCATTTCACTCAGCATAATCTCCTCCAGTCCCTTCCATGTTGATACAGAAGTTGGTATTCATCCTTTCTGAAGGAGGCATAATACTCCATTGTATATATAGACCATATCTTCTTTATCCATTCGTGTGTTGAAGTGCATCTTGGCTCTTTCCACAGTTTGGTGATTGTGGCCACTGCTGCTATGAACATTGGGGTACAGATGGCCCTTCTTCTCAGTACATCTGTATCTTTGGGGTAGATACCCAGTGGTGCAATTGCTGGGTATAGAGTAGCTCTATTTTTAATTTTTTGAGGAATCACCACACTGTTTTCCAATGTGGCTGCACCAATTTACACTCCCACCAAAAGTGTAAGAGGGTTCCCCTTTCTCCCCATCCACTCCAACACTTGTTGTTTCATCTTGTTAATTTTGGCTATTTTAACTGGTATAAGGTGGTATCTCAATGTCGGTGTGTGTGTGTTTTTTTAAGATTTTATTTATTTATGTGACAGAGAGAGAGAGAGAGAGAGAGAGACAGGAAGAAAGGAAACACAAGTGGCGGAGTGGGATAGGGTGAAGCAGGCTACCCGACCAGCAGGGAGCCCATTGCAGGGCTCGATCCCAGGACCGTGGGATCCTGACCTTAGCCGAAGGCAGATGGCCAAAGACTGAGCCACCCAGCTGCCCCTCAATCTGGTTTTGTTTTGAATTTCCCTGATAGTTAATGATGATGAACATTTTCTCATGTGTCTGTTAGCCATTTGTATGTCTTCTTTGAAGAAATGTCTGTTCATGCCTTCTGCCCATTTTTTGATGTGATTATCTGTTTTCTGGGTGTTGAGTTTGAGGAGGTCTTTATAGATCTTTGATATCAGTCCTTTGTCTATAGTGTTATTTGTGAATATCTTCTCCCATTCTGTGGGTTCCCTTTTTGATTCACTGACTGTTTCCTTTGCTGTGCAGAAGCTTTTGATCTTGATCAAGTCCCAAAAGCTCATCTTTCCTTTTGTTTCCTTTGTGGAACACCCAAAAGACTCCACTCCAAAACTGCTAAAACTTATAGATGAATTCAGTAAAGTGTCAGGATATAAAATCAATGCAAGGAAATCAGTTGCACCAAGAGCAAGATAGAAGAAAGAGAAATTCAGTAGTCGATCTCATTTACAATTGCACCCAAAACCAGAAGATAACTAGGAATAAATCTAACCAAACAGGCAAAGAATCTATACTAAGAAAACTATAAAGTACTCATAATAGAAAATGAGGAAGACACAAAGAAATGGAAAAATGTTCCATGCTCATGGATAGGAAGAACAAATATTGTGAAAATGTCTTTGCTGCCTAAAGCAATCTACATATTTAATGCAATCCCTATCAAAATACCATCAATTTTTTTCAAAGATATGGAACAAATAATCCATAAATTTATATGGAACCAGAAAAGACCCTGAATAGCCAGAGGAATGTTGAAAAAGAAAACCAAAGCTGATGGCATCACAATTCCAATCTTCAAGCTCTATTACAAGCTCTAATCATCAAGACAGTATGGAATTGGTACAAAAACAGACACACAGATGAATGGAACAGAATAGAGAGCTCAGAAATGGACCCTCAACTCTATGGTCAACTAATATTCAACAAAGCAGGAAAGAATGACCAGTGGAAAAAAAACAGTCTCTTCAACAAATGGTGTTTGGAAAATTGAATAGCCACATGCAGATGAAACTGGACCACTTCCTTACATCACACATGAAAATAGACTCAAAATGGATGAAAGACCTCAGTGTGAGACAGGAATCCATCAAAATCCTTGAGAAGAACACAGCCAGCAACCTATTTGACCTCAGCCGCAGCAACTTCCTCCTAGAAACATTGCCAAATGCAAGGGAAGCAAGGGCAAAAATGAACTATTAGGACTTTAACAAGATCAAAAGCTTTTGCACAACAAAGGAAACAGTCAACAAAACCAAAAGACAGATGATAGTATGGGAGAAGATATTCTCAAATAACTTCAGGTAAAGGGCTAGAATCCAAAATCTATAAAAAAAATTATTAAACTCAACACCCAAAGAATAATCAAATCAAGAAATGGGCAGAAGACATGAACAGACATTTCTGCAAAGAAGACATCCAGATGGCCAACCGACACATGAAAAGGTGCTCAACATCCCTTGGCATCAGGGAAATACAAATCAAAACCTCAGTGAGATACCATTTCATACCTGCCAATATCGCTAAATCAAGAAAAGAGATATTGGCAAGGATGTGGAGAAAGTGGAACCCTCCTACTCTGTTGGTGGGAATCCAAGCTGATGTAGCCACTCTGGAAAACAGTATGGAGGTTCCTCAAAAAGTTGAAAATAGAGCTACCCTATGACCCAGCAACTGCACTACTGGGTATTTACCCTAAGAACACAAATGTAGTGATCCGAAGGGGCACGTGCACCTGAATGTTTACAGCAGCAATGTCCACAATAGCCCAGCTATGGAAAGAGCCTTGATGTCCATCAACAGATGAATGGATAAAGAAGAGGTGGTATGTATGTGTGTGTACACACACACACACACACACACACACACACACACACTAGAATACTATGCAGCCATCAAAAAACCTGAAATCTTGCCATTTGCAATGATGTGGATGGAACTAGGGGTATTATGCTGAGTGAAATAAGTCAATTAGAGAAGGACAATTATCATATGATCTCTCTGATAAGAGGAATTTGAGAGGCAGGGCAGGAGTTCATGGAGGGAAAGGGAGAGGAAAAATAAACAAGATTGGACCAGGGAGGGAGATAAACCATAAGAGACTTAATCTCAGGGAACAAACTGAGGGTTGCTTGGGTGGGAGAGGGAGGAATAGGGTGGTTGGGTTATGGAACATTGGGGAGGGTATGTACAATGGTAAGTGCTGTGAATCGTGTAAGAGTGATGATTCACAGACCTGTATCCCTGAAGCAAATAATACATTATATGTTAATAAAAAATTATTTGCATAGAAAAAAAAATTATTTGCATAGGGTCAATCATTTATAGTCAAACCTGGTAATTGTGGTAGGTAGTCAAACTTGGCAAAAAACAATTGGACTGAAAAGTAATAAGATCCATTTTATGCTGATTGAAAAGTTATCCTGAAGCCAATTCCAAAAGAATTTAGTTTTTTAATTTCTAGGAAAATACAGCATTGTTATATTTTTATCCTCTAAACTCATCTTTTTTTATTAATTGAAATATAGTCGACATACAGTATATCTCAGTTTAATGTGTGCAACATAACTCCAAGATGATCTTGATAATAAGCTCTTATCATTATCAGTACTGAGATTGGTCTTAATAACCCACAGAAGTAGGCTTATGACTTACTTCTTCCCTGGATCTAAGGAAGAATCCAGAAGGTTTCTGGGAAGAATAACAGAAGGAATGAATGACATCCATTGGACCTCCTCATAAAGTTACAAGTAGAAGGTTTTCAAAAGTTAGCCTTCCTCAGAATCATCTGGAGAACTTTGCAAAATCAGATTGATGGCTCCACCATCACTGATGTAGTAGGTCTGGCATATGGCTCAAGAATTTGCATTTCTAATAAATTTCCAGGTGATATTAATGCTGCCAATCTATAATCCCATTATGCTATTACTACTAATAATAGTTTGCTCTTTACTTAGGTCCTCCCTGGTAACTTTCTCTTCTTTGTGTAGTATTTTAGCAGGATATACCTGGTCTTCTAGATTGTTTACCAAAAATAAAATGTAATTTGAGGATGTATGCGGGCAAGGCTAGTTGGAGAAAAGTAAATAGTCACATAAAATAGTTTTTCTATGAAATTAATGAGCCATAGAACGAAGAGTCCCAAATCCAAATAGCATACATTGTCTGGAACTTGGCTGTTAATCCAAGACCAAAACTTACCCAAATGTGAAGAAAGAACACTTTTTGAAGCAGTATAGGATGAATTCAAGACCCTTAATAAATACTAATTTATTAGTATTAGGTTTCTGCTGGTATCTTTAAAATTATTGTAACAGTTTGGTGTTGTATAATAGTGATAATTTGCGTGAATTAGCTTTGACAATTCATCTTTTGAATTAAGATAAGCAACTTGTCAAAGTCACATGGTTTAATAGCTATATTACTCCAACTAGCAGTCAAGTTTTCAAATATTCTGGTTTTGCATTTTTGCCAATTATTTGTCCAGTCAAGGGCTAGGGAAAGATACTTAACTCAGAAATAACATGGGGAAAATGCAGGTCTACAATTCAGTACTTTCTAGAAGTTCTTATTTTCTTTGGAGAACACAGTGAATCCTTATAAATGCTGTGTGAAATTATTTTAACTATGACATTTTACAAGACTACACTATGCCAGACATTACAATGTTTCTATGTATATGATGCATATAATCTTATATATGTAAGATCCCATTTTAATCTCTATAAACCTACTAGGTAATTATAAGTCCAGTTTACAGATTAAAAAAACTGAAGTTTAGACTGATAATTTACCCATTCTATACATCTTTACCATAGAGATCAAGTATGAAAGTTGGTGAAGAACACAGACTGTACACAGAACACCAAACTGTACTTAACGTTGTGAAAAGGCAAAGTTTAAAAGGGGGTATAAAAGTCTCGGTTATTTAAAGTTTTCAACCTATATGACCCTGATGATAGCTATTATTTTAACTCTACACTGAAGTCATATTAAATTGATTATCAGCCCCAAATCTTTCTATGATTGATATGGAAACAAATCTCTTTCTCAATGGGCAAGATAAAGCAGAACTGATAACTTTAAAAATTATTATTGATTATTTCTAGTCAATGTAAGTAATTCCTGTGGATAACCCGATTTTCTAGATATGACCTCCAAAGCACAAGCACAAAAGAAAAAATCAACACATGAGACTACACCAAACTAAAAAGCTCCTGCACATCAATTAACCAATAAATAAATTTTAAAAATGAAAGAACAACCTATGAAATAGGAGAAAATATTTGCAAACCACGTATTGGACAAGGGGCTAATATCCAAATGTATAAAGAACTCCTACAGCTCAATAACAAGAAAAACAAATAATCCATTTTTTAAATGGGCAGAGCAACTAAATAGACATTTTTCTGAAAAGACATCCATATGGCTGGAAGTACATGAAATGGTGCTCAACATCCCTAATCATCAGGGGAATGCAAATCAAAACCACAATGAGTTTTCACCTCACAGAGGTGAACTAACACTGCAGTGGTAATTATATTGCAATACATAAATATGTCAAATGAATGCATTGTCTACCTTAACTTACAACTTGTTATAGGTTTATTATAGTTTAGTAAAAAAATTCCATCCATATATCACATGCAAAAAGTTCTATCTTTCCTTGTGAATTACATTTTAAAGAGCCCAAAAATGAATAACAGAATGTGTGACTGTATGATACTTATAGAGCATAAAAATCATATTATGTCCCCTGTGTATTATCTCAACAATCATGAACAAAGGACATACCCGACATTTTGCTTCAAACAATCTGAAACAATTCTTAGATCAATATGGTTTGCATAAAGAATTCCATGAAAACAGTAACACTTTAAATCCTTTAATAACTACATTGTCTTCTTTAACAATTTCTGATTTGCAAAACCTGTAATATCTTTTGTACAAATTTGATGGCTTAGTCTAGAAAATTCACAACTACAGGAAAATGTTCTTTTCATGACTTTTATAGGCCCTGCTATCTTCTCAAGATCATACATTTAATAGCATCATAAAATAACAGTCTCATTTCACTAAAAGACATGTAATGCAAAATTTTTGAAGTAACTATGCAAGAGAAATAAGAAATACAGGGGAAAATGGCATGATTATTTTCTCATAGTTCTGGGGACTAAAAAGTCCAAGATCAAGATTCAGCCAGTTGAGTTCCTGGTGACAGCTCTCTTCCTGGCTTGCAGAGGGCAGCCTTCTCCCTTTGTCCTCATATAGCATTTTCTAGATGCATGTACCGAGGGATTGATCTGTCTCTCCCTGTCTGTCTACTCTTTTAAGACCCCCATTCTATTAGAATAGGATCCTACTGTTACACCTCATTTAACCTTAGGTAGCTCCTAAAAGCCCTATCTCCAAATGCAGACACATTCTGAGTTAGGGTTTCAACATATGAAATGGGGGAACTGGATGGGGGAACAACTTAGACACATGGCGTAACTCTAGAATAATCTTAAGGAAAATATATATAGTTCTCAAATAAGGCATAGTTAGGTTCTAAACACTGACTAGACATATAAATACACATTTTACACTTTTGGTATTGTTTCTCAACAGTAACTTTTTGTTTTAAAAGACATGAGGACCTAAAATTAAGGCATTTGATTTATATGCATGATCACTGTTTTATCAATGATCAACAAAAAGTTGGTCTGACAAAACCAGACACACCAAACACGTTTACAGGCATATGGATTAGTTTCCTTGGTTAAAGTGAAAACAGTGTTCCATACACTCTGCCTACAACTTCACCTTGCCTTTTAGCACTGGTTCATTTTAGGGTTATTCATTCTCAGCCCCTGTCTAAACAGAATGTCTGATACATGATGGATTTTTATTTAACAAAGAGTATTTAGCTACTCAGAAGCTGTTCCTCCAGCAGCTTATTATCAGTCTATAGAATTGAGATGGATTAATAATGTGGTCCAAAATTAACAATATATTGTACACTCTCCTACACAAGCAGCACTTGTGTGCAGAAAGATCTCATGAAACAAATACAGACAGGGATATGCAGAAACATGTAATTGTATTCTCTGGCCTTTCAGAGATTGGACAACTCAGGTCTTAAGCAAAAGAAAAAGGCTGTCTGGAACAGGGCTTTCTCAGCTCACTCTGTCTACACTCTTTGTCCACTTATAGTGATTATTCAACTAAATGTGACCCAGTCCTCCAAGAGGAGTGAAGGAATTGCAAATACTCCCTTCTGTTCAGGGGCACTCAAAGACACAGAAGGTAAATTAAAGAGGTAACAGGACATAGCAAAGAGATGGCTCAACTTACAGTAAGAAAACCACATTTCTGCTCAAAAATATAGTATCGTTCATGATCCTATTTCATTTTAAATTACCATATTACACTAATATCGAATGCTTCTCCCAGTTCTCTTGTTCGAATGCTTGTATTATTTACCTGTCACCCTTATCATAATTATCTGTTTACTTGTCCGGCTTTCCTAGCAGACTGGCAGCTCTCTGAGGGCAGAGACAATGTCTTTATCATTGCTGTCGCTTCTGAGTTTGTCAAGAAGCTGTCACATAATGGGTATTAGTCAATTAATATTGCATAAATGATAGAACAAATATATGCTCCCTCCAACTATGATTTTTTTAAAAAGTCAAGAATTTGCCTCCCCATCAGCATCTTAACCTTTCTAAGTTTGTCTAAAAATAAATTTTAAAAGAAAAAGAAAAACTTATTTGATGCCAAAAGCTGATATTTCAAGTTTTACTACAAAGGAAACTGATACAGCAGTTTTAAAAAGCCTTGAACAGCAAAACTTATAAATGGAAATGATGATACCACTGTGATGACTGCAAAGGGTCTAGCAGATGTTGCTTTGATAAAAATGCTGTATTGCTGTGTTAGAAGGAGCTTATGAAATCATATATACACAAGATTCAAGATCTATGTAACTGTCAAAGACAAGACCAACTTATTCATATAACCAGATTGAGACTGACATTATTTCTGGAGACACAAATACCATACTTTCACATTAACAACTACAGAGACATTTTTTTTTTAACTACAGAGACATTTAAAACAAAATGATCTTTTAAAAAATCAACATTACAAAAATTACTGTAAAAACGAAGGTAACATTGAAGTCAGAAAATGCATTTAAGACCCCACCATCACGACTCTAATAGGTAACTCCACTTCCCATGTTCAGCAAAGTGAGCAATCTGTGAGTTAAGTATGCAGAGTCTTTTTTCCTTAAGAAAGGTGGGTAAGGAGGAGCAACACTTCATAAGTTAAGTTGTATTTGGCATTTATTTCCATCCACACCTCTATCCATTCTATGTCCTATCAAGACAAAAATATCTCTTTGAATAAACCTCTCCAGTATGCACACTACTGATGTGCCTTCACATTACCACAACACAGGCTGCAAAGAGGGCAACCTTTTGAAAGACTTTCTGGAAATCACATTATGTAAAGAAATGTTGTTTTAAAAATGAAATCTTTTACTTTGAAACAAATTAATCAAAAAGCAAAGGATGGGGCTTTAAGTACCTCCTAAAATGAACTCAATGGGTAGGGTTTCAGATTTAGCCTTAAAGTAAGTAAATAAAATTTTAATTCCCACAGATCAAACTTGCCAATCAACATACCCCTGCTATGAAAAGTCAATAAGCAATTCCCCATTTCTCCACAAGCATTCTCTCTATATTTAATCACAAGCTCAGCTGACTTTCACTGATCTCTGGGACCATTATCTTTGGTGTTATCATTACTTTTACTAACTTAATTTGTTAAACATTTTTAGCAAGCCTACATTATTGTAGGACCTCTACATTTAAGAAGCTCACAATCATAAACATCTTCACAATAAATACAATAACAGCATTATATTAGCACTATGAACTCAATGTCAAGAACAGAGAAGAGAATGATTAATTTCTTTATTTTTGCATATGAAAAGTTCTCCTTTCAAAATAAATTTTACTGCGCCAAAACATAAATGTTCAAAACTCAAAAACACTGTAAAAATAATAGTCAAGTAAAGAATATAACGGGTCTCTGAATAATGGCTTGAGCAGAAGAAGAGCAGGCTGACACTGAAGATTTAAAATCAGCACAACCAAAAAAATAAAAAAATAAAATAAAATAAAATCAGCACAACCTGACGAGTAACTGGGTATGGCAGATAAGGTATGGCAGAAATCTAGTTTGCACAAATGATGATGGTTCAGATGATAGTTTCATGGGCCATGGATCAAGAAATCAGGAAAAGTCATCAAGGTGTGGTTCTCTTCTATATGATTTTATTTTGAGACACCCAAATCCAGGTGTTGATACTTGCAATTATTATGTAATGAGAGCTTATAGGACTGGTAAGAGAATGGCAGCATAACACATGTACAGAGGGACAGAAAAGAAGAATCAAAAGTGAAAACTGAAAGTAGATTTTCAAAAGTTTAAATTCTAGTGAATTGTGAAATGGGACTTTGCTTTTTCTCCTGTCCAACATGGGTTCTCCTCCTCACCTTGAATCTTGGCTTGCCCTGTTACTTAATGTGAAAATAAGTTGTGGCAGAAGTGGTACCGTGCCAACTACCAAGTCCAAACCTCAAGAGACCTTGACATTTTCATCTCTGCCATCTTGGAACAGTACCCTGAGATTATGAGGCTGTTAAGAAGCCTGGGATTAAAGACCAGCCCGTTAAGCAGCCTCAGCAGAACCCACCCTTTAGCTTGCCAACTGAGTGTAAACACAAGCAAGAGCCCAAGCTAAATCAGCAGGATGGCTCAGGCAACCCACAAAAATCACGAGAAATCATAAACACTGTTTTAAGACACTAGGTTTTGCGGTGCCTATTATACAGCAGTAAATAAATAAAGTGAGAACCAAGAGAGGACTGGACCCTGGAAAAAGCAAAACGGAGAAGATAGCTCCCATAAAAAGTAATCAGAATTTTCAAAAAGTAGCAGAGGTTTCACATGGGCTAAAAGCAGAAAACAGGTTCCTAATAAAGCTAGTAAGGAGAAGTCATCTTGGATACTTGCAAGTTCATTTTTTCAGTAAGGTGGTCAGGGTAGAAGCCTTGGTCATGGGTTTCAAATGAGTCACTGATGAGAAAAATCAACGTGGTATAACAAATTATTCTTATAAGTTATTTTATAAGAGAAGAAAGAGATGAGTTATTAAAGACTAAAAGAGAAGACAAGTTGAATATAAGCTTTGGCTATTATTGTATAAGATAAGGATGGAGTGGTTGAGGAAAAAGACTGTAAGGGGACAAGAAAAATATTTTTAAAAAATAGAGAAAATTAATATATCAAATGCCTAAGAGAGGTGAGAATACACAGCTGCCACAATAATATACCACAGACTAGGAGGCTTAAACAACATTTGTGTCTCACAGTTCTGGAGGCTGCAAAGTCAAAGTTCAAGGCCCTGGCAAACACAGTGTCTGGTGGAGACACTCCTACAAACACCTTCTTGCTGGATTCTCACAGGGCAGAGAAACAGAGTGTGTGTCTCTTTTTCTTTTGATAAGGACATGAATCTCATTATGGAGGCTCCACCCTCATGACCTCATTTAAACCTACTGACCTCCTTCAGGCTCCACTTCTTAATACTATTCCATAGGGATTAGGGTTTCAACATCTGAATTCTGGCAGTGGGGGAGATACAAACGTGCCGTCCATAACAATTAGTTCACCAGAGAAAAAACAAAAAATCAAAGAACCCAGGAAGAGAGTTGATTCGAGCTGGGATGAGAAAGAAAGATGGAGGTTAGGACAGGCGACAATAATTGTTGAGAGAGTGCACCAGGGTTTCTTACTCATCCGGGTTCTTAGTAAAAGAAGCAAGATCACCTGCTGAGATGGGAGGAACAGTAGATAGTTTAAGAACTTGAGAGAAAAATGGTGAACTTTGAAAAAAGCTGTGTAAAATGGGGAGCAGAATCAAATAGACATGAGAACTATTACTTCAAGCAAAATGGCGAGTATCTGTAATGATAGGAGTTGTAGTCAGTGAGAAAAATGAACATTTTGTCACTTAAATAGACAATAAGGACAGTTTTTAAAATAAATTTCGTGTATTAATAAACACTATAAGGTAATGTTAAAAAGGGGGCACACTTGGGGTTGGGTGGCTTAGTTGGTTAGGCATCCAACTCTTAATCTCAGCTCAGGTCTTGATCTCAGGGTTGTGAGTTCAAGCTCCGAGTTGGGCCCCACACTGGGTGTAGAGTCGACTTAAAGGGGGCAGGCATACTTTATTTCATCCATGAGTATAGGATTGTCCTTTTAATCTCCTGGTTTCTGTCTTAATACCCACCAAAGATGATATGTGGATCACAAATGTCTGAAATGATGCTTAACCTCATTAGCATTAAGGAAATGCAAATTAACCATACAATGAGATTACCTTTACATACCCATGAGAATGACTAACAGTAACTAATTTACATTTTTTTTAATTGACAAAGCAAGCATTGGCAAGAATGTAGAGTAACTAGAATTCTCATGTATTATAGGTGGGACTACAAAATGTTATAGCCATTTTGGAAAACAGTTTGGCAGTTTCTTATACACATTCATAAATACATAATTATATAATACATAATATATAATACATAAATTTTATATATAATATATAAATATTTATAAATATGTGATATATAAGAAATATACATCACATATAAAATATACTCATATTTTTAAAATAAATACATTTATATAAATATAAAATATATAACTATATATTTATTTATATTATAGATACTATCTAAATATAAATATATATAAATATTATATATAAAATATATAAATACACATTTACTGGATAAAGCACCAGTCTCATTCCTGGGACTATACTCAGGAGAAAATAAACTTATTAGAATGTATGTTAAAAAGGATTAATTTTTCTTTATCTGCATATAAATTATCCCTCCAAATGTATGACTGAAACAATGTAAAATGCCTTTTCAAAATAAAATACTACAAAGACTGTTGTCTTGTACTATTTGAGCCCTAACATAATGGACCACTATACTAATATATTAATAAATGTATTTTAGGATATAAACTATTATTATTTCAAAACCCCATTGAGGGGCGCCTGGGTGGCTCAGTGGGTTAAAGCCTCTGCCTTCGGCTCAGGTCATGATCCCAGGGTCCTGGGATCAAGCCCCACATCGGGCTCTCTGCTCGGCAGGGAGCCTGCTTCCCCCCCCCCCCTTTCTCTCTGCCTGCCTCTGTGCCTGCTTGTGATCTCTATCAAATAAATAGATAAAATATTTTTTAAAAAACCCATTGAAAAAATATCAATAAATATGTAATTTAAACTGTTTTTATATCCTAAATGAAATAAAGTTAGAGATTACTTCTCAATTTTCCAATTACCTATTTATAAAAGATGCTGAACTAGAGCTTTTCCAATAGTAATGGCATTTGCTTAGCATAACATAGTATATAAAGCGTAGATTCCATAGTGTTTTAATTTTATTCAATGCCAAAGTTAAACTTTTAAAACAAAAAATTGCAGACAAGTTTTACCAAAGCTTTTCCTCTACAGACTTGCTCTGAGAATCGGTATATTTCTTTAATGATCTTAACTCAGTGGGGTGAGGTAGAGAAGAGCTTTCCGCCATACACACAGCACAATTACTTTGTTTCCCACCATGTATTTATATATGTTCAGTTCCAGACCACCGTAAAAGTGTGGATAAAGCAAGTCAAACTAATTTTTGGTTTCCCAGTGCATATAAAAGTTATGTTTACACTATACAGTAGTCTAGTGAGCAATAGCAGTATGTCTAAAAAAAAATGTACATACCTTAATTAAAAAAATGCTTCCCTGCTATAAAATGCTGATCATCATCTTATTCTTCAGCGAGTCATAATCACTGATTACAGATCAGCATGACAAATATAATAATGAAAAATTTGAAATATGGCAAAAATTACTAAAAATGGGAGAGACATGAAAAGAGCAAATGCTATTGAAAAAATGGCACTAATAGATTCCCTGGATGCGGGATTGCCAGAAACGTCAATTTGTAAAAAATGCAGTTATCTGCGAAGCACAAAAAAAACAATATATACTTGCACTCTCTTGCTTGGTGCTGTGTGCTCAGCAGCTGCGGCATCTCTTCACTACTAAAACTTTTGCTGGAAAGCCCCACCTGTAAAGCTCCAGCACACACTGCGCTCTGGCAACACTATTACTGCCTCTCATCCCTTTATTCTTTTTTTTTTTTAATTTTATTCATTTATTTGACAGAGAGAGATATCAACAAGAGAGGGAACACAAGCATGGGGAGTGGGAGAGGGAGAAGCAGGCTACCTGCCAAGCAGGGAACCCGATGGGGTGCTCTATCCCAAGACTCTGGGATCATGACCTGAGCTGAAGGCAGACGCTTAAAGCCTGAGCCACCCAGGTATCCCTCATCCCTTTATTCCTGTGGATGTAATGACTTCTCACTTCACTGAGTTTCTGGGCAACCAACCATTCCCAGTTTGCTCCCTTAATCCTGCCCATGATTCTATTAGCAGTTCCTTTATTTAAACTAAATCTCTTCATTTAAGCCATCTGGGTTGAACTGTGTTTTCTACCAGGCCCACACAGGCACATCACACACAGATATATCACCCATACATATGCAATATGATACTTCATTATATAAATATACCAACCAACATCAAGTTTCAAAAGACAGTAACCAAATGATCATAAGTACTAATTGCTTCAGGGGTTCAAAGCAGACAGACCCCAAACCCATGTACTTTGTGTGTGTGTGTGTCTATAAAAGTAATATATGTGTGTGTGTGTATGTGTCTAACAGACATACTGCAAAGAGAAACTGTCAACATGGCCATGTTTTCTAATATAAATTTTAAAATCTTTTAAAGAGAATTTATAATCAATGCTATAAATAATATTTTATAGCTTTTTGTTCAGTTAAGGGCACGGTATAAGCATATTACTATAACATTAACACAAAAACATATTTAATAGGCTGCATGACATTCTATTATGTGAAATTATAATCATTTATCTGTTCCTTTTTGCAGAGATTTGGATTATTTCTAAATCTTTACTATTGTTTTCAATGCTTTGGTGATGATCCCTGAACTTCTAATATTTCTTTAGAATATATTCCCGGAGGTAGTGTTACTGAGGAAAGGATATGACTCTTTTGAAACCACTGATAGTGATACCCAATAAAATGTTCCATGATTGTGGAAATGTTCTGCTGTGTGCAATATGTAGCCCTTAGCCCAATGTGCTCATTGAGCACTTGAAATGTGGTGAATGAGACTAGGGAAATAAATACTGAATTTACATAGCCAATGTGGCTAGTGGCTATTAGTATTGCAGAGCATAGCACTTGCTGCCTAATTAATACCTACTTACCATACAGAAAAGTTGCAGCAATTTACATTTCATCAGCAGACAATGAGAGTGCCCGAGTCCTCAGACATTTATTATGGCATTTATTATTTTCCAATACTTGTCAGTTTATTAGGAAAATTACAGAGTGTAATTGCTTTTTCATTTATATTTTTTGGGGAATGCTCAGGTTAAATATTTTTTTCATGTATTCTGTTTTTCCTTCATGAATTTGTTTGCCTACTTTTCTAGGAGAGAATAAATTTGTTTTTCTTAAAACATATATACTCTATATGTTAAAAAATTAATGCCTGTCATATCTGCTGCAAATAATTTTCTAATTGTGCCTTTTGACATACAAAAGTTTTCTATTTTAATGTAAGCTTATTGATATTATGTTTGTGTCTGTATTGCAAGCCAATTTAGATAAGGTCTGAAGTCAACTACATAATTTATTCATCACCTTTATGAAAACAAAAAGTTAAGAAGAAGTAGTGGACTTATATTTTAAAACCTTATCCCTGCCTCAAACACATAGCAATGATGGATTAAATATAAAAAGAAATAACCAAAAAGGCTGTGCAGGACTCAGAAACAAAATAAAGACTTTGAAAAACAAAGACCTTACAAAGCATTAAGTAGAGTTGATGCTACATGCTTGGTGTGTTTCTGTGTTATATGTCATGAATTTGACTATTATAATAAAGGCCTTTCCTCCTACTTAGTAAAATGAACTAAAAAGAGATCCAGGATCCCTGCTTAAAACAGCAAATACACAATTCATAGAGGTGGAAACCAGAAGGGTCTCTAATTACCAGGGGATACAACTGAAATTATTATCTATCAGAATAGCAAAAGTAGTAAGCATGGTATGGAGCTAAAGAAATGGGAATTCTTTCACCCCCTTGACAGGAGTATAAGTTGACACAAACACAGAGGAAAACAACTTTAGCAACATCTAACTAAATTTAAGCTGTGCTTATCCTTTCATCTTGCTCCTCTACTTCAGGTAAAAATAAGAAACACAGGTATCCCACATCTAGACAAGGATGCTCTCTATGCATTGTTTGTGTTTGTGAAAATTAAAAGCAAAAATTTTTAAATCAAAATATTCATTAGCAGGAACATGTGTGAATTGTTATATCCTTGAAATTTAAAAACAGATTTAAAAGTTGAAACCAGTTAAAATAAATGAACCAGATCTTCCTTATTAATATGGGCAAACAAAAGTTTAAATAGCAAGTAAAAAAGCAATTGCAGAATGATAAACATTGCAAAATCTTAATAACATGCATTAAGTGTAAAACTTAAAAACAAGCAATGCTTATAGATAGTACAAATAGCAGACTATGGCTATAGTGTAAAAATATAAGAGAAGTAGGTAACTCTGGAGTTAGAAAAATGAATAGAATCAAGGAGGTCTTCAAGTTTGTCCATATTGTTTCAATTCTTATTTCTAAAAAATTTTAAGTATGGTAAAGTGCTAGAAAAAAATTAAAATGACTTTGAATATGGGTATATATGATTTCATTCTCTGTATTTTCCCATACTAGAAATAATTTCTATTACAAAACGAACAAGAAAGAACCTACAAAGAATCCTCCAAAAGCCTTTTCCAAAATAAAATGTATACAAACCACGTAAGCAATTTAAGTGGACTTCTGGTAACAAACAAGATGAAGAAATTCTACTACCATCTATTGCTCCTACAACCAAAAGTCTGGACCAAACAGAGAACCAATTACCTGAGGACACAAAAAAGTTAACAATGAAAGGCAGACTGGGGAAGAAATGCAAAACTTAACAAAAATTCATGACAAGGATGAGTTTGCTGGTTATTCTTCCTCTGTTATCTCCTGACTTTGATAGAGAGGAAATACATAACAGTAAAGGGCACCAAAAAAAAAAAAAAAAAAAAAAAAATCCCTGCCTTCCTGGCCAGGGAACCAAGAAAATAGACCTCTCTTAGCCAGAGAGTTGAGAAAGCATCTCCTTTTTTTTCCCCCTCTTTCTTCTTTCCCTGCACATCAGCCCCTGAACGTGGCTGCAGTCACAGATGTACACTGCAGTGTGGGCTATGAGGGGAGCACCTAAACACCCTAAGAGAAACAGGAAAAGACAATTTGGTGGTTCCAAAAGTGCTGGGGGTATATCCTGATATTTTCTTATCTTGTTTTTCTCTTACCCTTTACCCCAACCATGACCCTGGTTAAATGGCACCGCACAGCAGCAGAAACAGCTGAAACTCCAAGAGAAACTCCTCTTCATAGTTGGAAGAAATGGAAATAGAGAGTATGGCAGTCATCTTGAAGAGGAATTGGCTGGAGAAGATGATCCCATAATTTTGTATATGACACAACACAATGGTAGGAGGTAAACGTCCATGGCATTTCTACACATTTCAAACTATCTTTTCAAGAACGTTTATATAGCAGACAGCCTTAGAAACTACGGATAGTCTCCCCTTATGATTTGTGGGGAAGGAGAACTGATACAAAGTTCGGGCTGCCTGCTACACCATGACTAAGGCACTGTCTACATCCCTCTGGCTGGCTGTTTCTTTACCAACCAAGTTCATGGAAGTGTGGCAAACAAACCTGGCAGCATCCCAGCATGCTGCTCCTCTAAACTGCTTGACCACTTGAAACACAAATCCCATGCTCACCCTCAAGTTGTACATATGCTAGAATTCCATTTATATGACATCCTCGAAAAGGCAAAATGATAGGGACAAAAAAGCAGGTCAGTATCTGCTAGGGGCTAAGGGGAAAGGTTGACTACAAAGGGTGAGCACAGGAGAATTTTGTGAACTGGAAAAAAAAAAAGTGCTGGATTTTGATTTCTGTAGTGGTCACATGATTCAAAATACTTGTCAGAACTCAGAGAACTATACACTAAAAAGAGTGAATTTTACTATATATAACTTTAAAAATAGTAAATACATATAAAAACAAATTTAAAATTTGTATTTTTAAACTTCAAAAAGTAGCTTGGAAGTTCACATTTAGTAAAAAATCTAAAACATTCACTCAAGAAATGCTATGCTTCATAGATCACATAATATAGAACTAACATGAAAATACTAATAAACTAATTTTGGTAGTGACAGGACAGCAAGAATTTCACAAATTTAGGATAATCTTGTTACTTGGTGTTCCTTCTTCTAGATCAGAAGATGTTCTTTCTATTGTTTGTTTTTTCAGGTGTTAAATATAGAAAAAAAAACTAATATGACTTCTCTTTCTAATCCCCTTATCTAAGTTGGATCCCTTATCCTATTTTTTTTTTTTATCTTAACCTTTCACTAACCTTCCTTTTTTATAGAGACTGGATTTTACTCCTTAAGAATTTATACCAAATCTGATGCAGCTCTGTAAAATTGTTTCTAGCTATAGCTTCACCTCAATTCATATTACCAATTTTATTTATTATCACTATTGCTTAGTGTTCATCAAACATCCCCATAATGTACAGGGCACAAAATGATATTTAAATGTCAAATATCAAGCTCAAAGGTCCTGTCCTTTTATTCGCCTTCAAAACTGTCTCAAGTTTGACATTAAGATTTCGATATAAAGACAGATAGCTTTGAGTTTGGGGCAATATATTTCATTCAACTATTTAATACCACAGGAACATGCTCATCTTGAATTTGAGATATATGAAAAGGGGGCTATGCTCCCCTCATAGCCCCCACTGCAGGAACTAGAATTATTCAGTCAAAGAAAGAGAAAAATTTGAGATGATTTAATATATTTCTGTGGCTAAGCTATAGTTGGAGGGCTTGAAATTGCTTAGAATTTTTCCTGAGTAAACTAGAAAGTACTAAAAAACAAAAAATAATAGCACTTAATAAAAGCTTATTAAAAACATAAATGAATAAATGAAAAAATGAATACAGAATATCTTAAAGTACCAAAATAATGCTCACCTGCTTGAGATTACAAAGTTACATAAATGTGATCTAAGTAGCAATCCTTAAAATCACATATAACCCTTAAAAAATAAAGAGATCAAAGTTGATCCAACCATCCAAAAAGGTTATTTCAATTGACTCTGCATCTTTTCATTAAATTTTAAAGCCTTCCATGGTGATGATCAAATAAATAATTTTTGGTTAATTTGAGTGTTTTCAGTATGTTTGTTTTGGAGGGGCCATAGCAGCTCATTGTCTCTAATTACTCAGGATTACAAAATATGCCTATACTTATTTTCCCCTTTGCTTACCAATAACCAAAGCAATTAGACTATATATAACCTAATCAACTTCATTAATATTAAGCTAGAAGTACACATATGGAGGTGTATGTGCAACCTGGGTATTTAATCTCAATATTGACGTTATCTCCAGTATACTGTATTACTAAAATTCTTTCTGTCTCATTATAAATAAGAATACTACTGCATAAGGTATATCTGTGTATATGTATATATGTATGCATGTACTATGTAGTGACATTATGTGTATAAATATACACCCATACGTATCTATATATTCACATATAGATACATATGTATGTATCATTATAAAATGTTTAGGTCAAATTCATAGGCACAATGTGTAAATACATATCCCTAATTTCTAGCAAAACCTTATATCATGCCACATCAGTTGTCTACATATTTCAATGTTTAGAGTAGAGTGCCAAGACTATTTTAGTAGTTATCCATGTGAAAATGTTAGTATAAAAACATATTTCAGATCTGCAGCATACTTGGTAGAGGGTCTCTGTATTGCTTGATTTCATTTAAACTTCATTTTACAGATGCCAGTGAAGATGACAGCTCTCTATTTCACTAAGTAATTACTCTCATCATTTTCTCTCTTATTTCTGGCCTTATAAAGATGTATCTCCCATGTCTATTTTGAGAATTTTTCTCATTTCGTCTCTTTCAGCTACCAAAATGGCATTCCTATTGATACCTCTAGAATATTTATACAGTATTATCATAGTTTCTGTTAGCCTCTCATTCATTTCCTTCATTCTGTCTTCACCTGCAATTTTTTTTTAATTTTTATAAACATATAATGTATTATTAGCCCCAGGGGTACAGGTCTGTGAATCGCCAGGTTTACGCACTTCACAGCACTCACCATAGCACATACCTTCCCCAGTGTCTATAACCCAACCACCCTTCACCGCCCCCCCAACCCTCAGTTTGTTTTGTGAGATTAAGAGTCTCATGGTTTGTCTCCCTCCCAATCCCATCTCGTTTCATTTATTCTTTTCCTACCCCCCAAACCTCCCGCATTGCCTCTCAACTTCCTCATATCAGGGAGATCATATAATTGTCTTTCTCTGATTGATTTATTTCACCTGCAATTTTTAAAAAATCCCTACTTTTCCTTTTGTGTTTCTTTGAACTGCATTACGTGGGCCATTCAGATGGCACATACACAGACATACACATGCACACACCAATGCTGTAACAAGCATCAGCATGATTTTCCAAACTGAAATGTTGCTCTCTTTAAGTCAAGATGTCATTCACAACACTTTTTACAGAATCTGGGTCTTCTGGCATTTTGAAACTCATTAATTACCAACCATACTTTTTCAATTTGATTACAATATCTATCTGCACAAGTGTAATATAAATGAGAACCAACAGGATAAAACAAGTTTGCAAAATCATACATTTTTCTTCTAATACCTTTTCTTCTTGCCTGAGTTGAGCGACTTCTCAAGGTAATCATATACATATTAACTTGCTTTCAAATTCATCAATATTTTATTTCATACCTAAACTAATTTTTAAAAATTTTTGGCTTGTACTGATATAAGTAAAT
>ML103578.1:11514-26938 GCA_003697995.1 Taxidea taxus jeffersonii
GGGTAGAATGTTCTGAATATATCTGTGATGTCCATCTCGTCCAGTGTGTCATTTAAGACCTTTATTTCCTTGTTGATCTTTTGCTTGGATGATCTGTCCATTTCAGTGAGGGGTGTATTAAAGTCTCCAACTATTATTGTATTCTTGTCAATGTGTTTCTTTGATTTTGTTATTAATTGGTTTATATAGTTGGCTGCTCCCATGTTAGGGGCATAGATATTTAAAATTGTTAGATCTTCTTGTTGGACAGACCCTTTGAGTATGATATAGTGTCCTTCCTCATCTCTTATTATAGTCTTTGGCTTAAAATCTAATTGATCTGATATAAGGATTGCCACCCCAGCTTTCTTCTGATGTCCATTAGCATGGTAAATTGTTTTCCACCCCCTCACTTTCAATCTGGAGGTGTCTTCAGGTCTAAGATGAGTTTCTTGTAGGCAGCATATGGATGGGTTTTGTTTTTTTATCCATTCTGAAACCCTGTGTCTTTTGATTGGGGCATTTAGCCCATTTACATTCAGGGTAACTATTGAGAGATATGAGTTTAGTGCCATTGTATTGCCTGTATGGTGATTGTTACTGTATAATGTCTCTGTTCCTTTCTGGTAATACTTTTAGGGTCTCTCTTTGCTTAGAGGACCCCTTTCAATATTTCCTGTAGAGCTGGTTTGGTGTTTACAAACTCTTTCAGTTTTTGTTTGTCCTGGAAGCTTTTAATCTCTCCTTCTATTTTCAATGATAACCTAGCTGGATAAAGTATTCTTGGCTGCATGTTTTTCTCGTTTAGTGCTCTGAATATATCATGCCAGTTCTTTCTGTCCTGCCAGGTCTCTGTGGATAAGTCTCCTGCCAATCTAATATTTTTACCATTGTACGTTACAGACTTCTTGTCCCGTGCTGCTTTCAGGATTTTCTCTTTGTCGCTAAGACTTGTAAATTTTACTATTAGATGGCGGGGTGTGGGTCGATTCCTCTTGATTTTGAGAGGTATTCTCTGGGCTTCCTGGATTTTGATGCTTGTTCCCCTTGCTATATTAGGGAAATTCTCTACAATAATCCTCTCCAGTATACCTTCTGCTCCTATTTCTCTTTCTTCTTCTTCTGGAATCCCAATTATTCTAATTATTCTAATTATCCTAATTATTCTAATTATTTCGTCTTATGGAATCACTTATCTCTCGAATTCTCCCCTCGTGGTCCAGTAGTTGATTGTCTCTCTTTTGGTCTGCTTCATTATTCCCTGCCATTTGGTCTTCTATATCACTAATTCTGTCTTCTGCCTCATTTATCCTAGCAGTAAGAGCCTCCATTTTTGATTGCACCTCATTAATAGCTTTTTTATTTCAACTTGATTAGACTTTATTTCTTTTATTTCTCCAGAAAAGGTTTTTATTTCTCCTGACAGGGTTTCTCTAATATCTTCCATGCCTTTTTCGAGCCCGGCTAGAACCTTGAGAATTGTCATCCTGAATTCCAGATCTGACATATTACCAATGTCTGTATTGATTAGGTCCCTAGCCTTCAGTCCTGTCTCCTGCTCTTTTTTTTGTGGTGAGTTTTTCCGCCTTGTCATTTTGTCCAGATAAGAATCCGCTGTTCTCCTTGTTAAGTGAACTTGGTCTTGGCTGTATTTCTTTGATCTTCTGGGGGAGGGGCCTGTTGTAGTGATTCTCAGGTGTCTTTGCCCGAGTCGGAGTTGCACTGCCCTTACCAGGGGCCGGGCTAAGTAATCCTCTCAGGTTTGCTTTCAGGAGCTTTTGTTCCCTGAACGCTTTCTGTAGAGTTCTGGAGGACGGGAATGACAATGGCGGCCTCCCAATCTCCGGTTCAGAGGAGCCGAGAGCTAGGGGCCCCAGTCTTCAGTGCGCCTTCAGAGATAAGCGTTTAATCCCTCCAGTCTCCCTAGCCCACGTTTGCGCCGGAGAGTCGCGCGCGCGTCCGCCCGCAGACACCGCGCGCCGGCAGACACCGCAGGCCTGCCGACACTGCGCGCACTCGCAGACCGCGCGCACCCACAGACCGCGCGCGCCCGCAGATCGCGCGCGCCCGCAGACCGCGCTCAGAGAAAATCGTGCCTAAGCAGTCCCGTCTCACTGGCTTCTGGGAGTGCTCCGAGCTCACCCAGCCTGTGACCAAGCGTCTCTGTCTCTGGCAGAGTCCCACCTGGAGTCTCCGAACCCCGTCGATCCCTGAGCTCTCCCGGGTCGGAGTCTCCCCGGATCTTGTGGGGACCCCTCGCACAGAGCACCGGCCAGTGCCACAGAGCCCCGGTCCGTGTCACAGACCACTAGGAAATCTCGGCTCTGTCTCCGCAGCCGACTTCCCCGCTCTAATACCTGTGAGCTCTGCGACACTCAGACACCCCCGATCCTTCTGTGACCCCGTGGGACCTGAGTCCACGCTGTCCCCGTGAGGTCTTCACCCCAGTTTAGCCTCTGGAGTGATGTCCCTCCGTGGAGCCGACTTTTAAAAGTTCTGATTTTGTGCTCCGCCGCTTGCCGGGAGCCGGCCCCTCCCCCTGGGGTCTATCTTCCCGTCGTGTTGGATTCACTTCTCCGCTGGTCCTACCTTTCAGAAAGTGGTCGATTTTCTGTTCCTAGAATTGTTGTTTTTCTTCTCTTCGATCGCCTGTTGGATTTGTAGGTGTTCGGAATGGTTTAATAGGCTATCTAGCTGATCTCCTGCTGCCTGATGTCGTCTCAGCCTGCTACTCTGCCATCTTGACTCCCTCCTATTGTAGATATTTTAACAATATTTATTCTTCTAATCCTTGAGCATGGGATGTCTTCCCATTTCTTTGTGCTATCTTCGATTTCTTTAATCAGTGTTTTGTAGTTTTCAGAATATAGGTCTTTCATCTCTTTGGTTATGTTTATTCTTAGATATCTTATTGTTTTTGGTGCAATTATAAATGAGACTTTTTTCTTAATTATTCTTTCTGCTGCTTCATATTGGTGTATAGAAATGCAACAGGTTTCTGTAGATTGGTTTTATATCCTGCAACTTGACTGAATTTATCAGTTCTAGCAGTTTTTTGGTAGAGTCTTTCAGGTTTTCCATATAAAGTATCATATCATCTGCAAACAGTGAGTTTTACTTCTTTACTGATCTGGATGCCTTTTATTTATTTTTGTTGTCTGATTGCTGTGATTAGGACTTCCAGTTCTATGTTGAATAAAAGTAGTGAGAGTGGACATCCCTGTCTTGTTCCTAATGTTAGAGGAAAAGTTCTCGGTTCTTCCCCATTGAGGATGATGTTAGCTCTGGGTTTTTCATAGATGCCCTTTATTATGTTAAGGTATGTTTCCTCTAAGTCTACTTTGTTGAGGGTTTTTATCATGAATGGATGTTATACATTGTCAAATGCTTTTTCTGTGTCCATTGAAATGATCATATGGTTTTTGTCCTTTTCTTATTGACGTGATGTAGCATGTTGATTGCTTTGTGAATATTGAACCACCCTTGCAAACCAGGAATATAGGTGGATCATAGTGAATGATTTTTTTTATGTATTGTTTGATTGGATTTGATAATATTTTGTTAAGGATTTTTGCATCTATGTTCATAAGGGATATTGGCCTGTATTTCCCTTTTTCTGTGGTGTCTTTCTATTTATTTATTTATTTATTTGAAAGACAGAGAGAGAGAATAGAGAATATGAGACGGGGAGGGCCAGAGGAAGAAGCAGACTCCCTGCTGAGTAAGGAGCCCAATGTGGGACTAGATCCTGGGACTCCAGGATCATGACCTGAGCCAAAGGCAATACTTAACCAACTAAGCTACCCAGGTGCCCCTTTTGTGGTGTCTTAATCTGGTGTTGATATGAGGATAATGCTGGCCTCATAGAATGAATTTGGAAATTTTCCTTCCTTTTCTATTTTTTTGAATAACTCAAGAAAAATAGGTATTAACTCTGCTTTAAAAGTTTGGTATAATTCAATTGTGAAGTTATCTGGTCCTGGACTTTTGTTTGTTAGTTTTTTGATTACAGATTCAATCTTATTGCTGATAATCAGTCTACTTAAGTTTTCTATTTCTTCCTGTTTCAGTTTTGGTAGTTTATATGTTTCTAGGAATTTATCCATTTCTTCTAGATTGTCCAATTTGTTGGCCTATAGTTTTTCATAATCTCTTATTATTGTTTGTATTTCTGCTGTGTTGGTTGTTATTTCTCCTCTGTCACTTGCAATTTTATTTATTGGGGTCTTCTCTCTCTCTCTCTCTCTCTCTTTTTCTTGATAAGTCTGACTAGAAGTTTAACAATTTTATTGATTTTTTTCATAGAATAAATTCCTGGTTTCATTGATCTATTCTATTATTTTCTTAGTTACTATGTCATTTGTTTCTGCTCTAATCTTTTTGTTTACTTCTTTCTCCTGGTTTTGGGTTTTGTTGCGCTTTTTCTAGTTCCTTTAAGTTAACTTTAGGATGTTTATTTGAGATTTTTCTTGTTTCTTGTTTTCTTGTTTCTTGAGGTAAATCTATCTATTTCCATCTTAGAATTGTTTTTGCTGCATCACAAAGGTTTTGTTTTTATTTTCATTTTCATTTGAAAACATGTTTCCTCTGTGTTTTCATTTTCATCTGTTACCGTGTACTTTTGATTGATCCATTCATTGTTTAGTAACCTGCTATCTAACCTCTAAGTATTTGTGGCCTTTCCAGTTTTTTGTGTGCTATTGACTTCTGGTGTCCTAGTGTTGTCACCAGAAAAGATCCATGGTATGACTTTGGTCTTCTTGCATGTTTTGAGTCTTGTGTTGTGGGCTAATATATAATGTATTCTGGAGAATGTCCCATGTGTACTTGAAAATAATGTGTATTCTGCTGTTTTAGGAATATTCTGAATATATTTGTGAAGTACATGTGGTCCAGTTTGTCATTAGAAGCCATTGTTTCCCAGTTGATTTTCTGTTTTGATGCTCTTTCCATTGATGTAAGTGGTGCATTAAAGTCCCTTCTTATTACCGTATTATTATTATTTCTTTTAATAACAAATGTTATTAACTGTTGTATATATTTGGGTGCTTTCATGTGGGGTGCATAAATATTTACAATTGTTATATTTCCTTGTTGGATTGTTACCTTTATTATTAAATAGTATCCTTCTTTGTCTCTTGTTAAAGTCATTGTTTTAAAGTCTATTTTGTTTGATATAAGTATTGCTACTCCAACTTTCTTTTGACATCCATTTATATGATAGGTGTTTCTTCATCCCCTCACTTTCAATCTTCATGTGTCTTTAGGTCTAGAATGAATCTTTTATAAGTGGCAGGTAGACAATGTCTTATTTTTTCTTATCCATTCTGTCATCTTATGTCTTTTGTTTGGAGTGTTTCATCCTTTTACATTTAATGTAATTATTGATAGATATGTATTTATTGTCATCTTATTGTTTTATGATTTTTTATATAGATTTTCTTTGATCCTTTCCTGTCTTTCATTCGTGTTTTGCTGAATTTCTTTTGTGATGTATTTGGATCTCTCTCTCTAGTCTGCATATTTTTTAGTGGTTTCTGATATGTGGTTACCATTAGGTTTGTGTATAACTTCTGCAAATATCAGTCTATATTAAGTTGATGGTCATTTAAATTTGAACCCATTCTTTACTACTCTCCTCCACTTTAAGTATATGCTATTATGTCTTACATCCTTTTATTTTGTAAATTTATTAACTGATTTTTTTACAGAAATATTCATTTTTACTGCTTTTGTGTTTCCTACTTTTGTATTGTCACTTTTGGTCTCTCCTTTGCACTCAAAGTGTCCCCTTTAATATTTCTTGCAGCATTAGTTTAGTGGTCATGAACTTTTTTAGCATTTGTTTGTCTGGGAAACTCTTTATTTTTCCTTCTATTCTGAATGACAGCCATGCAGATTTTCCCCATTTGGCACTTTAAATATACCATGCCAATTTCTTCTGGCCTGCAAAGTTTCTGTTGAAAGATCTCCTGTTGCCCCTATGGGTTTCCCTTATAGTTTACTGTCTTCTTATGTCTTGATGCTTTTAAAATGTTTTCTTTATCATTATACTTTTCCAGTTAATTACAATATGTCTTGGTGTCTACAATATGTGTTGGGTCTGCTTTTGTTGACTTTAATGGGAGTTCTCTGTGCCTCCTGGATCTGGATGTCTGTTTCCATCCCTAGGCTAGGGAAGCTTTCAGTTATTATTTCTTCAAATAAATTTTTGCCCCATTTTCTCTCTCTTCTTCTTGGAGTCCTATAATATGAGTGTTATTATGTTTGTTGGAGTCACTGAGTTTCCTAAGTCTATTCTCTTTTTCCATAATTTTTTTTCTGTGTTTTGTTCTATTTGATTACTTTCCAGTACTATCTTATCAGTCACTAATTTGTTCCTCCACTTCTTCCATCCTGCTATTCATTCCACCAAGAGTGTTTCTTATTTCATTTATGGAGCCCTTCATCTTTGTCATTGTTCCTTATCTCTGTGTTAAGAGTTTCACTCATTCACTCATATTTTCCACTTTGTCAAGTCCAGTGAGTATCCTTATGATCATTGCTCTAGATTCTCTATTAGGAATGAATGTTACTTATAACTGTTTCATTTAGATCACTGGCCCTGGTTGCGGCCTTGTCCTATTTTTTTTTTTTTTTCTATTTGGGATACATTTCTTTGTCTCCTCATTCTTTTTGCCTCTCTTGTCTGTTTCTGTATGTTATGAAAGTCAACTGTGCCTTTTGTTCTTGAAAGTAGTGATATTATGAAGAAGAAGTCCTGGTGTGCCTTCCAGTGCAGTGTTACTTGTTCATCAGATTCTGGCACTGCAGGAGTGTATCCTACCTATGTTGCTTATGCCTGGCTGTTGTAAGTCTCTTTTTATTTCAGACAAGTTTTCTGTGCTGACTCTCTGCCTGTTGTGGGGTGTGCTTTCTCTCTTTGGTGCTGGTAGGCTGCAGGCAGGCTACATGCGAGGGGATGTGCCCTCTACGAAACTTGGGAGCAGGGTGGTGGTGTTACTAAAATTTGTGGTAAGCCACTAGTCCTAGCTGGATCCCTAGAGTGCTCTGGTGGCTGGGAGCTCAAGGTTGGGTACAGCACTGCAATAGCTGGGTGAGGCTGTTCTTGATATATAATACAGCTGGGCAGGAACTGTGAAAATAGCCGCTGGGTGCAGCATGAAGGAGCCTTCAATAAAATTTGTCTTCTGCCCAGAGCAGAGGCTAACAAGCTTGAAGTGCCCAATCCCTTAAGAGAACTTATGGGCATTGCACACTGCTATAAGGTTAGGTAGCCAATGTCTGTGCAGCTCTGCTTCCTGCAGGTGTCCTTGTATTTATGCTGGGGGTGGGGAGGAAAATAGCACCTGCCAGCTCCTCCATTTTCAGAGAAACCCCCTAAAATGCTCCAAAATTGTTATGAACAGATCTGTCTCCTGTTTGCCCCAGGTTGTATAAACTGTCATATTTATGTTGTCTTTTCACACAGGCTGCTGTCTCTTTAAGGGCAGGACCAAGATACCACTCACTCTCCCAGCTTGCTCAGTTATGAGTCAGCTGGATTTTAAAGCTCCAGGTTCCAACTCCCACTGATTATACAAACTCATGGAATTCAGCCCTTCTGGTTTTTAAAGCCAAATGTATTGAGGATTAGTCTTCCCCATGTGAGCTCCTTGGTGCAAGGGCCTGTTTCTCTGCTCTCTCTACACACACATAGCTCCCACCCTCCTATAGGCAGCCTCCTTCCACCTTTCTGACCTTCTTAACCTTTCAGATGCAGCTTCTCTGTAGTTGTGGTTTGTTCTGTCAATTTTCAGATTGCTGCCTGGTTTATTTACTTGAATATGGATGATACCTAACTGTAAATATAGGATAGGGTGAGCTCAGAGACCTTCCACTCCACTATCTTCCCAAGCTCCACAAGTAGCTACTTCATTTTTTTTTTTAAGAGCTACTCGTTTCTTATAACTGATTTGTTCCTCTTTATAAAACCTATATATTAGTAAATAATGAGAATGGTTCAAGAGGAAACTAAATTTATTTCCATTTGGGAAATTAATCTCACTTAAGCTCCAACATTTATATCTCTTCCAGGTAAATGTACAGATTTTTGGTTCTTCTCTCTCTTACTCTTTTCTTCTGTTGGCTTGAGGAGACAGACCAGGAACATTATATGACCAGAAGGCATTCGGAAGGAAGAGGTTTGGGGACCTGTTCATTTCACATTCATTTAGATTCTTGTTACCCTGCTGATACTCAGAACTTCAGTCCAGAGTTTGTCAACCAGACTATTATGTCTCAGCAGAGTCATGGTCATCTTTGTGAATGGGAGCCTGCCTTTGGCTTCTTAGTGCTGCATATGCCTCTCAGACTAAAATTGTCTGACCTACAATCTTTGGCTAAAGGACCTCAGTCTCTCCTCAAACACCACTCCTTTATGTCCGTCCTCTCCCCATCTCAGCAACTTTCCATGGGTATTTTCACTAGAGAGCAATGTCAGCTATTTGAAGTACTTATATTTTTCTTTAGGCCACATATAAACTACCAGAGAGCTTTAATAATATATAGGAACTGTACAGGTTACTCTGACAAGCGAAACTCCTCCTGCATTGCTGGTTTTACTTTGCTGCAGCTGCCCTATTTCAGTGTATGTGTGTGGGTGCTCTGTGAGGTAGTTTCTTTCCAGAAATTCTGATATGACATATACTGACCCCATCTTCTGTTTCTACTCTGGACTGTCACCCGTTAGAATTCTATTTACATAAGATACCTCTGTTCAGGGCACCTGGGTGGCTCAGTGGGTTAAGCCTCTGCCTTCGGCTTAGGTCATGATCTTGGGTCCTGGGATTGAGGCCTGCATCAGGCTCTCTGCTCAGCAGGGAGCCTGCTTCCCCCCTCTCTCTCTCTGTCTGCCTCTCTGCCTACTTGTGGTCTTTCTCTCTGTCAAATAAATAAATAAAATCTTAAAAAAAAAAGATAACTCTGTTCATATAAGTTTAGGATGTATGTATCCATTGTCTCTGCCCCCCTCCATCACCTTCTGCCTTCTGGTGAAACTTTATCGCAAGATAGCACAAGACTCAACCCTATCCCCTTGACCCTTTTGGTCTATATGTCAGACTCTTTAATGGCTCCCAATGAATCATTTCCTTGTGTCCATGACCCTTTGTAAATGACTTTTCTGTTCCTGCCAATAAGAGGACTCCTCTTATTCAGTTCATATCTTCTAATATCATTTTTTAAATAATGAAGACAAAAAGGCTAGAGGTTGACCATTTGCTCACAGAAATGTAGCTAAATAGTGGATTGGAGCATCAGCAGGAGAGACTCCAAGGGGAAGGTGGACAGAGATTTCTTTGAAAAATTAGTAATTTTTGAATGTCTAAGTGTTCCCATTTCTCCTTTTGATTTATAGCATTGTTCCAGCCACATATATCCCATATTCTCTTGATGAAATGATTAATTTTCAAACCCAAGAATCTTGATTAAAGCATTAATCACCATGTATCAAATTAGCTTAAGCCTTAAGATAAAGAAAAAAAGTGTGTTAGTTTCTGTTGTCTATTTTCCAACCGATTGCTGCCTCTGCATGAAGAAAACAACACCTTAGGTGTGAAATATTAGCACAAAATATCACAGCATCTTGGTAAAATGTTATTTTCTACCCAAACACTTCTACCCAAAGTGTTTCAACCAACACTTCTACTATTTAAAAAGCTCTCATTTTCCTCAGTGGTTAATGTTCTTTGTACTTTAGTTTTAGTCTTAAAAAAAAAATCAGGCTCTCCCTGTAGAACTCTGCTGGGTAACATAAATCTGTATATTGTTAATGTTTAGGATTGTGAGACAGAAATAGCACATCTTTGAGATAGAAATGCCTCCATGCTAGAGATATTATCTGGTTGTGGAAATTTTGCCTTTGAAATGACAGTTTAGATTTTTGCCTGATTAAAGAAAATTGATATCCCTGAAGCATAGAAAAATATGCTATGGAATAGAAGTAGAGGCTTTCATTAAATTAAATTTAATATAAACATTGGCAAACCTTGTTCACATATTAAAATAAAATAAATTTGATATTTTGAATTTGAATTCTCTTGATAATTTATAATTTTATATTTATTGTAAAAATGACTTACTTAATTTAAAATAAATAAAAAAAATTGGGGTCATCCCAAGAGGTGAATTAAATTAGATAATTTTATAGAATTAAATTGATCTTTTTACCCCATTCTGTTTATATGCCTATATGTTTTAGCTAGAAAGAAACATATATTGGTAAAATTTGAGGACATTTCTTCCCTTCCTAAATGTCATTTTTTGTAATTATAAGTTATAAATGTTTTATGTTTTTTTTTAAGAAGAGTAAAATAAATATTAAAAAAAAATGAAGACCCCAGAGTCTGAAACAATGAGCTTTGCTTCAATAAAGAATGCATTGTAACATAATTCTTTGACTTCCAGTTAAAAAAGATTTACAGATTGATTTAACATTTTCTTTATAATAAGATTGATTCTTTGAACTTACTAAACTCATTTTGTTTGAAGAAAATCATTGTTTTTTTAAAAGTACTAAATGAAGACTTCAAGTATCTTAAGTGGGAGGATAAATTAATGCTCTATTTCATAGGTTTGGAACAGACTGAGTGAAATATCTCTACAGGTTTATGGGGGCAATGCACTTCACAGATCTACTGCCTTAATCTGCCTTTTAACTGGTCTCTGCACAGTCTCCAAAATGGCACTTTGACATAATCTCTCTATTTTTTAAAGATTTTATTTATTTATTTGCCAGAGAGGGAGAGAGCACAAACACAAGCAGGGAACAGGAGGGAAAGAGAGAAGCAGCTTCCTGCAGAACAAGGATCCAAATGTAGGACTCAATTCCAGGACCCTGGGATCATGATCTGAGCCAAAGGCAGACGCTTAACTCACTGAATCACCCAGGTGTCCTGCCATAATCTCTTAACATGCTTGTGCAGGATGAGGCAGAGTTAGAACATAATGTTGGAATAGTGAGAGTGGAGAATAAGGTAGAATTATAAAGGGGGACATTTAAGTGGAAAACTGAATTAACTGTTGTTGGGCTGATACCTGAGGAGGGAGAACTGCAGTCCAAATTGTGGTTTAAAGACCTGTGTCAGACCAGCTCTGTTTTTCTATGCAATTTTTGATTGGTCAGAGGGATGGATATTAGGTATCTTCAGACAGTGACAGTAGTGATATGTGATGTCAGCTGAGCAGCAGCCTTAGACAGAGTGCCTAAACCTAAAGGGGACAGCCCTCAGGAAGATGTGTCTTGTGTGAACAATTCAGATGTCAGATATCTGAGATCTCAGCAAGGATTTAGTCTTAGAAAGAAACTGTAGTTCCAGAAAAAACTGAGAAAGAAAACTCCAATTACTGCACTTAAAACTGTCTGATCAATTCTTAAGTCCTACATTTGCAAGAACAGGAATTTACTTCCTGTCTTTATCAGGATGGATTTAGGTAGCAAGTGGAATTTGGCATTTTTCAAGATGACAGTGTTTGCCATTCAAGTAGAGCTGGAAAAGAAGAATAGTATCACTTGTGGCTTCTGAAGATGAAAATTGAGGGGTTTAAAAAGGATTTGCTTCCCTTAAGTTTATTCTCCCAAAGCATAACATTCTTAAAAGGAGAGAAACATTGGCATTCAAATTGTAGCTCTTTTTTATTGCTTCCCTGAAGGGAAGGTATTATTTCCCTGAAGATAGAAACTCACTATGGTTCTGAAAAGGGGCTTATGCTAAAATATAACTTTTCCAACCTTTTTTTCTCTAATGCTACATATGCTAAGACCGGGTTGGGTTATTTGACAGATAATCCTGGGAAACTTTTATAATTAAATTTTACCTGCATTATATATAGGTTACATCTATATAACTTGAGAATTAGTTAACTTTTGTGAATTAGCACACTACTTTATAATTTTGGGAAAGATTTAATTTCCTTTTATTAATTGTCCCCAGATGCCAGTGGCCTCTAAATATTTTTGGTGATATTGACTCATAAGCAACTGTATAGGAATGCTCTTTACTTACCCAAAAGTATTTTTGAATTTTTAAAAAAATTATGTGATATTTTGAATTGGCAAGTTGAATATTCAGATCATTATCTTTTCCTAAGACTATATTTTTGAAATTGATTCTTTTTAAAACAAGACATCAATATGCAATTTAAGGAAAGATCTATCTTTATTATAAAGTTGAAATCATATTGAGTATATACAATTTCAAATACTTATATTTTCTCCAGATAATGTACAAGCAGTGAATTCTTATTTTTCCTAGATTCCATATTTGCATTTTTTAAAAGATTTTATTTATTTACTTGACAGAGAGAGACATACTGAGAGAGGGAACACAAGCAGGGAGAGTGGGAGAGGGAGGAGCAGTGTTCCCATGGAGCAGGGAGCCCAATGCTGGCTCAATCCCAGAACCCTGGGATCATGACCTGAGCCAAAGGTAGATGCTTAATGACTGAGCCACCCAGGCACTCCTTCACATTTGCAAGTTACATGCAAGTTAAGATCTTTCTTTAACCATAAGGTTAATACTGGAAGTGTTTTCATGGTCATTCATGGACATGCTTAGAACAGTGAAAAATTTGAGTCACTCAATGCCCATTTTCCCAGCTGTGGCTGAAAACAATGATGTTCTGCCTTTTGGTTTCAGTTCTAACACTGTAAACAACCGGCCTTTCTGCCATCTATTTTGTGCTATATATTTTTTTCTTTTGCATTTTTGTGCTTTCTGTTCATGATTTTGCTATTTCAAATGGCCCCCAGGTGTAGTGCTAAAGTGCTGTCTAGAATTCTTAAGCACAGGAATGCTGTGATGTGCCTAAGAGAGAATATATGGGTGTGAGATAAGCTTTGTTTGGGCATGTGTTATAGTGCTACTCACTGTAAGTCCAATGTTAATGAAAAAACAATATATCATAAATAAATACTCTTTAAACAGAAACACATAAAACAAGGACATGTCTTATAAAAGTGTTGTTACCAGAGGCTCACAAGAAACAAACTCTCCATTTTGCCAATTCAGTGTTCATGGTGACTTGGTGAATATTCTCTGACCACTTTCCTCTGAGAGGAAATTCCAGCTATTCCCAAATTGTTTTTTTTAATCCAATAAAAGATCATAAAATAGTACATACATGGCTTTCCACAGTCAAGTTAATGACATTATCTAGTCCATCATGTTTTTAAATTATTTTAAATTAACATATAATGTATTATTTGTTTCAGAGGTACAGGTCTGTGGTTCATCAGTCTTCACACAATTCACAGTACTCACCGTAGCACATACCCTCCCCAATGTCCATCACCCAGCCACCCCATCCCTCCCACCCACCTCCCCCCAGCAACCCTCAGTTTGTTTTCTGAGATTAAGAGTGTCTTATGGTTTGTCTCCCTCTCTGGTTTCATCTTGTTTCATTCACCCGCCCCTTCTCCTATGAGCCTTTTTTTAAAATTTTGTTGACTGTTTCCTTTGCTGTTCAAAAGGAAAGTAGTGAAAGTGGTGAAGTCCAAGTAGATCATTTTTGCCCTTGCTTCCCTTGCCTTTGGTGATGTTTCTAGGAAGAAGTTGTTGTGGCTGAGGTCAAAGAGGTTGCTGCCTGTGTTCTCCTCAAGGGTTTTGATGGATTCCTGTCTCACATTGAGGCTTTTCATCCATTTTGAGTCTATTTTTCTGTGTGGCGTAAGGAAATGGTCCAGTTTCATTCTGCATGTGGCTGTCCAGTTTTCCAATACCATTTTTTGAAGAGACTGTCTTTTTTCCATTGGACATTCTTTCCTGCTTTGTTGAAGATTAGTTGACCATAGAGTTGAGGATCCATTTCTGGGCTCTCTGTTCTGTTCCATTGATCTGTGTGTCTGGTTTTGTGCCAGTACCATACTATCTTGATGATTATATCTTTGTAATAGAGCTTGAAGTCTGGAATTGTGGTGCCACCAACCTTGGTTTCCTTTTTCAACATTCTTCTGGCTATTTGGGATCTTTTTTTATTCTATATAAAATTTAGGATTATTTGTTCCATTTCTTTGGAAAAAAGTTGATGGTATCTTGATAGAGATTGCATTAAATGTCCAACACAAAATCTAACTCCATAATTCCCTATATGCCTTCACATTAAGTGATGTGGCTCTAAGACAGTAACCTGTCATCTTTGCCTGGAATTTGGTGCTGCCATATGCACCTTTTGTATTGCACCACAGGAAAAAAATAATTAAAATCTACAGGCCCAATGAACTACCTCTTAAGAACACAATGATTATAATTCTCTTCTGAATTGAGATTAATGAAGTAGGTCTATTTGTTTGGATATGTCTGTTTTTGAGGTAGAGATTGAATTTATTTTGAAGAAGTTTATCGGTTGCCTCTGGACAGCTCCCCAGCAATGAAACCAGAGTTTAACTTTTTGGGAATGGTTTACAGGTTGTCACCACCTATAGGGACTGTTTGAATTTTTCTGAGCAAAACACGCTCATAATAGGGAAATGTTTTCAATGTTCTTTAGTTCCTATTAAGTGCTACTAGAAACCATTAGAAATACAAAAATCTCTTGAAGCTGAGATCATTCTATTAAAGTACTGAAAATGGTAATGGTGATTTCAAGTTTGATGGGGGCAATTAGCTTTTATGGAAGTGTCTCCTAGGCATTTATTTATTTCTGGGATCATCTTATTTAATCCTCATAGCAATCTGATGAAGTAGATGTTGTCATTAACTTTTTCAGTTCAGGAAACTGAGTCTTATAGAGGTTCAGAAGCATGTCTAATGTCATGGAGCTAAGCAGTCTGGGTGAGAATGCAGATAGTCTGACTCTGGAGCTAGCATTATTCAAAACACTCTCATACTCTACTGCCTCATTTATACAGGTCCTTCCCAAATGTATTGAGCCCCGGATATCTCACACAATTATTAAAAATATAAGGGCCTGTTAACATTAACCTGAATAATAACATCTTGACATGTGGACAATTCTAAAGCACATTTTAAAGAAATAAGTGCTTCCAAGGGAGGTCCATGCCTTCCTCCCCAATACTTTATTTTCCCTTAACAACCAGCACCAAGTCATTAACTGAAGTCAAAGTCTTTCCTTGAAGCTTGTCCTCAATCTCTGTGCTGGCTCAGTTTCAAAGTTACCCAGGGCTGCTTATCTCGAACAGATGGCTATCTTCCCTCTGACTCAGCTGCAGTGGGCTTGTTCACCCTGTTTAGGCTATTTGAAGCCAATGAAAAAGATGACCGTATTTTTCTTTTCAGGCATCAAGAGACCCTGGGTACGTCCTCCAGCTTCCTAGAGAGAGAGAGAGAGGGAAAGGAGAAATTGCTATCGAGGACATCTAGTTACAGAGGACATTAAACACCTGTGGGTTTTTTCCACCAATCTGAAAAACGGCGCATTTCACATGCATTTATCTCAAGTACCCCAA
>ML103578.1:27338-67657 GCA_003697995.1 Taxidea taxus jeffersonii
AAAACTCTGGATATGTTATGGACTGGAACAATTTTTTTAGAACAGTTAAGCATAGTTATGGATGCTATAATTTTCTCTGAATTTTTTAGGAAAATACCTTTCTATGAGTGGATAGAACGACAATGAGAGAATTAGTAGAGAACTGTGATAATAATAGCAGCATGTGTTAAATCCTTCTGTGTCAGGCACAGTGTTGTGACTTTGTGGATCATCCTAGGTACAGCCTTTCGTCAGGGCCGGATTAAGACCATGTGCTGCCTCAGCCTCCTACAGTGTTTGAGAAACCACTTTTGGAACAAAAACACAAAATTATGTATAGAAGTAAATATTTATTCAGGATGAGAAAAAAACACAATAAATTAGTAATTTTAAAAGCTCACAAATACACAAACATCACAAAATTCACAAGACATGTTTTTGATGGAAGACTGATACTCTTTTCATGTGAAATGGTGTTGTACTATCTTTTATCTGTAGAAAAAATGAGGATGCCTAGTATAAGATTTTAAGTAGGACTTATCACTTTGACATAATAATGTGCTTATGGACTGACAGCTTTCGGAAGAAGGGGGTGGCTGTGCTATTAGAGACTGACATAGCAAATGCACTGATCACCTCTTTGTGGAACAAAGGGATAAATAAACTACAGGGAAGGGTTAAGTTGAAAGGTAATATAGTTCATCTGGAGAATTAACTATCTCTTCAGATGTTGCTAAGAAGTGTTCCCTATGCCTCCTTCTTGTCCATGGAATATGGAATGCACAGAAATCCCAATGGAGCTTCCTTCAGGCTCAGCCCATTCCCTCCTGAATAAATCAGTCTTTTGAGGTTAAGCCAGACCCTGACCCGGATGTGCTATGTGACTCCATATTTTATTATGTGACAGGTAAAAATAAGTAATGAGTACAAGTTTCTGTTCTTTACAAGGTGATATGGCAAACATACTGCTGCAGAATGTTCTATTCTCGTGACACCCACTCCAGTCTAACCACCCAAATAATTTTTGTTGGCATCAGCTCAATGGTCTTTTCAAATTACCATATACATATGTTTTCATTGAACCCTTACAGAATCCATTCCAGCAATGTATAAAATGAAAGAAAATGCATTTTGTAAGATAAAGGGTTTCTCTTTTTCCTTTTAAATAAAATGAGCGGGGAAGAGGCAGAGAACTTTTATGATTCAGTAATGGCCAAGATATGATACTCTCTAGCTCACAAATCAAAGAGCCACAAGCTGCAAAAGCTTCAGTTTGAACAGAACAGCTCAGGGCCGCGCAAAATGTCATCCTTTTTATAGGTTCAACAAAATTCTTCTGTTTTTCATCTTGCAACTCAGGCATTAGATCAGCTCTTCAAGTCCCTGGGATGTCTGGAATACTGACTTGTGTGCACTTTCTAAAACATAGGGTCAAGTGCGAATAAATGCTACAGAAAAAGAGGAAATAGCACTACAGAGAGACCCAAAATGCCCAAGTAAAATTTTGACTGAAAGAATATCATGCAGAGTTCTTTGGTGTCACATAAATGCCCCCTAGGGCTTATCAACATGTGCACTCACACTAATGAGAGTGGCCAGCTTAGAAGACAGTGGGGTCTGCAGACAGCATCATGTTACAGTCTGTTCTTAGTCACATTTAAAATTTGGTACTAAAGGATAAAACTGTCACTGAAGGCTTAATATTGAGAATAAAATGTTTCAAAGAAAGAGCAGGCTTTGAACTCAACTCAAACTTCTTATCCACTTGTTTTCTGACTTCCATGATGACACCTGCAAGTCTGATATCCCATAAGTATGCATTGAAAGAGTCTCCTTTTCCTAGTCATTGGATTTAAAGATTATAATATTTCTCTTTTTCAATTAAGTTTTTCCACTATGAAGCTTTATTTTTGCATTTAAAAATAGAAGTGAGCAGAATTAGGTAATACTGTGAAAACGAACGTCCTAATGTTTCATCATTAGGTATCCATGAACCAGACACCTTAATTCACAATTACTTACATATTCACTTAACAAGTAGTGGTTGAATACCCATGTCCTACTTTATATTTATTACTATACTGGTACATAACCAAATTAATACTTCAAGATCCACATTTCATACATACATTGGAATGGTTTAAGTTTAAAAATTTGAAATCAGATTCCTATGCCTATGTGGACATTAATAGATTAAATCTACTAAATAATAAAAACTAAGGTATTTCATGTATGCAATTATTTGATAAATAATCAACTACCTTTTATGCATCCTACAGTGTGATACATATTCTAATAAATGCAATTAGGTAAGACACAAATGTTTTCCCTTAAAGATTATCAATTCAAGAAAGTATAATAATGTCATAAACAGTAATCACAATGACCATGGACTCAAATTATTGCTCTTGCATAGTGAATTAGTGAATTGTATATGTTAAAGCAAGTCTGTCTTTTGTCTCTCTGATAAGGAACACATTGTTTAAGAGATGATATTTATGCTGAGCACAGGGTAGATAAGCTTTAGAGAGGTAGAAATGGGGAGAGGACATTCTGTTCATCATGAGCAGAGAGAGTGAGAAAAACTCAGAGTAGGTGTGGGGACAGTGAGAAGACCAGGTGACTTCAAATGGATTAGTGTCAAAAGCTAGTAGGGGATGAAACTGGAAAAGTAGATTATCAAGGGATCAAGAACCCTGAGTGCCAGGTTAAGGTATCTGGAATTTATTCTATGAACACTGAAGGCTAATCAAGGGAATTACATAAACAAAGTAACATTTTAGAAAAATATTTGGTTATTATAATATTCCAGCCATGAGGTGTTCAGCGTGCAACCTAACTGACGGTGAAAGTGAAGACTGTAAGGGGATCAAGCAAGAACTTTGAGAATTTTCTAGAAGACTTGATAACTTCCCAGGTGTCAAAATGAACTACAAGGTCTTGAGTTAGATGACTGGGAGTATGATTAACATCTTTTTAGGGTCTAGAAGATATTACTTGTATGTTTTTCTGACTAAGGGTATCTTGAAATTTTCCCTCATTGTTTTCACCGATGCATTTTGGAGATGGGCCAAAACTATACTGCATTTTAGCTAATGACATTATTAAGGCATTTATTATGACACTGGCACAGGGATTAATAGGAATGTTTCATATTTAATGTTTGAAGCATTCTAGTGAAGTCATCATTTTTCTTTTATTTTTACAAATTAAGAAATGTACCCTCAGAAAGAGAGAAAGAATTCCCAAAGTCTCTGGAAGGGGTTAAGACTCAGGTAACCCTTTCCCTCTCTACCCTTACTCAGAGTCAGGTAAGTTTCATTGTTGCTTTGTTGGAAATATAGCCCTGTATGATTTTAGAAGTGTGGGTTAGAGTTTAGCATCATATTGTGTGGTTCTTGTATCATTTAACTGTCAATTAAATCATATACCACCTGTGTTACTTCTGAAATTATTTAACTCAGATATTGCTATTGAGATTATAAGTAGTATCTATCACCAAAAATTCACTCAATACTCTGGCCTTCCACACATTGGCTTATCAAAACTATCCTCTGAGTGAAATACATTCATGAAATAGAGCAGAACCACCATAAAAACATAGCATCAAGTTCAGAAAAGAATACTGCAGGAAGAGGTATGGTCTTCATCCATGTTGCCTTGGGCTGGGTTTCCTGGAAGTGAAGCTTAAGGAGGGGATATGTGAACAAGCAACTTTTTCCCATTAATTTAAATATACCACATAATGATTAGATAAATACACAAATTATAAAATGATCACCACAGTAAGTCTAGTCAACATCCAGCACCACACATAGTTACAAAATTTTTCTTTCTTGAAATGAGGACTTTTAAGACTTACTTCTTTTTTTTTTTTTTTTTTTTTTTTTACAGAGACTGGCTTAGCAGCAGTAGAGGCTGGTTTTTTTTTTTTTTTTTTTTTTTCTCACACTTTACTTTACTTTTAATTTTTTTTTTCTTTAAGCTTTTTTATTTAAACATATAATGTAACTCCACCAACCTCTCCCAACCCCTCTCCCTCCCCGCCCCCCTCAGTTTGTTTTATGACATTAAGAGTCTCTTTTGGTTTGTCTCCCTCCTGATCCCATCTTGTTTAATTTTTTCTTTTCCTACCACCTTAACCCCCACCCCCATTGCATCTCCACTTCCTCATATCAAGGAGATCACGTGATAGTTGTCTTTCTCCAGTTGACTTATTTCGCTAAGCATAATACGCTCTAGTTCCATCCATGTCGTCACAAATGGTAAGATTTCATTTCTTTTGATGGCTGCATAGTATTCCATCGTATATATATACCACTTCTTCTTTATCCATTCATCTGTTGATGGACATCTAGGTTCTTTCCGTAACTTGGCTATTGGGGACATTGCTGCTATAAACATTCGGGTACACGTGCCCCTTTGCATCACTACATTTGTATCTTTAGGGTAAATACCCAGTAGTGCAATTGCTGGGTCATAAGGTAGCTCTATTTTCAATTTTTTGAGGACCCTCCATGCTGTTTTCCAGAGTGGTTGCACCAGCTTGCACTCCCACCAACAGTGTAGGAGGGTTCCCCTTTCTCCACATCCTCACCAGCATCTGTCATTTCCCGACTTGTTCATTTTAGCCATTCTGACTGGTGTGAGGTGGTATCTCATTGTGGTTTTGATTTGTATTTCCCTGATGCCCAGTGATGTGGAGCACTTTTTCATGTGTCTGTTGGCCATCTGATGTCTTCTTTGCAGAAATGTCTGTTCATGTCCTCTGCCCATTTCTTGATTGGATCATTTGTTCTTTGGGTGTTGACTTTGCTAAGCTCTTTATAGATTTTGGATACTAGCCCTTTATCTGATATGTCATTTGCAAATATCTTCTCCCATTCTGTCAGTTGTCTTTTGGTTTTGTTGACTGTTTCCTTTGCTATGCAAAAGTTTTTGCTCTTGATGAAGTCCCAATAGTTCATTTTTTCCCTTGCTTCCCTTGCCTTTGGTGTTGTTCCTAGGAAAAAGTCGCTGCAGCTGAGGTCGAAGAGGTTGCTGCCTGTGTTCTCCTCAAGGATTTTGATGGATTCCTTTCTCACGTTGAGGTCCTTCGTCCATTTTGAGTCTATTTTCGTGTGTGGTGTAAGGAAATGGTCCAATTTCATTTTTCTGCATGTGGCTGTCCAATTTTCCCAACACCATTTGTTGAAGAGGCTATCTTTTTTCCATTGGATATTCTTTCCTGCTTTGTCGAAGATTAGTTGACCATACAGTTGAGGGTCTATTTCTGGGCTCTCTATTCTGTTCCATTGATCTATGTGTCTGTTTTTGTGCCAGTACCATACTGTCTTGATGATGACAGCTTTGTAGTAGAGCTTGAAGTCTGGAATTGTGATGCCACCAACTTTGGCTTTCTTTTTCAATATTCCTTTGGCTATTCAAGGTCTTTTCTGGTTCCATATAAATTTCAGGATTATTTGTTCCATTTCTTTGAAAAAATTGGATGGGATTTTGATAGGCATTGCTTTAAATGTGTAGATAGCTTTGGGTAGCATAGACATTTTCACAATATTTATTCTTCCAATCCATGAGCATGGAACATTTTTCCATTTCTTTGTGTCTTCTTCAATTTCTTTCATGAGTACTTTATAGTTCTCTGAGTATAGATGCTTTGCCTCTTTGGTTAGGTTTATTCCTAGGTATCTTATGGTTTTGGGTGTAATTGTAAATGGGATTGACTCCTTAATTTCTCTTTCTTCTGTCTTGTTGTTGGTGTAAAGAAATGAAACTGATTTCTGTGTATTGATTTTATATCCTGACACTTTACTGAATTTCTGTACAAGCTCTAGCAGTTTTGGAGCGGAGCCTTTTGGGTTTTCCACATATAGTATCATATCATCTGCAAAGAGCGATAGTTTGACTTCTTCTTTGCCTATTTGGATGCCTTTAATTTCTTTTTGTTGTCTGATTGCTGAGGCTAGGACTTCTAGTACTATGTTGAATAGTAGTGGTGGTAACAGACATCCCTGCCATGCTCCTGACCTTAACAGAAAAGCTCTCAGTTTTTCTCCATTGAGAATGATACTTGCAGTGGGCTTTTCATAGACGGCTTTGATAATATTGAGGTATGTGCCTTCTATCCCTATACTTTGAAGAGTTTTGATTAGGAAGGGATGTTGTACTTTGTCAAATGTGTTTTCAGCATCTATTGAGAGTATCATATGGTTCTTGTTCTTTCTTTTGTTAATGTATTGTATCACATTGATTGATTTGCAGATGTTGAACCAACCTTGCTGCCCTGGAATAAATCCCACTTGGTTGTGGTGAATAATCCTTTTAATGTACTGTTGGATCCTATTGGCTAGTATTTTGGTGAGAGTTTTAGCATCTGTGTTCATCAAGGATATTGGTCTGTAATTCTCTTTTTTGATGGGATCCTTGTCTGGTTTGGGGATCAAGGTGATGCTGGCCTCATAAAATGAGTTTGGAAGTTTTCCTTCCATTTCTATTTTTTGGAACAGTTTCAGGAGAATAGGCATTAATTCTTCTTTAAATGTTTGGTAGAATTCCCCTGGGAAGCCATCTGGCCGTGGGCTTTTGTTTGGAGATTTTTGATGACCGTTTCAATCTCCTTACTGGTTATGGGCCTATTCAGGTTTTCTATTTCTTCCTGGTTCAGTTTTGGCATTTATATGTCTCTAGGAAAGCATCCATTTCTTCCAGACTGTCAAATTTGTTGGCATAGAGTTGCTCATAGTATGTTCTTGTGATTGTTTGTATTTCTTTGGTGTTGGTTGTGATCTCTCCTCTTTCATTCATGATTTTATTTATTTGGGTCCTTTCTCTTTTCTTTTTGATAAGTCTGGCCAGAGGTTTATCAATCTTATTAATTCTTTCAAAGAACCAGCTCCTAGTTTTGTTGATTTGTTCTATTGCTTTTTGGTTTCTATTTCATTGATTTCTGCTTTGATCTTCATTATTTCCCTTATCCTGCTGGGTTTAGGCTTTCTTTGTTGTTCTTTCTCGAGCTCCTTTAGGTGTAGGGTTAGGTTGTGTATTTGAGACCTTTCCTGTTTCTTGAGATAGGCTTGTATCGCTATATATTTTCCTCTCAGGACTGCCTTTGCTGTGTCCCACAGATTTGGGACCATTGTGTTTTTCATTATCATTTGTTTCCATGATTTTTTTCAATTCTTCTTTAATTTTCTGGTTGACTCATTCATTCTTTAGAAGGATGCTGTTGAGTCTCCATGTATTTGTGCTCTTTCCAAATTTCCTCTTGTGATTGAGTTCTAGCTTCAGAGCATTGTGGTCTGAAAATATGCAGGGAATGATCCCAATCTTTTGATACCAGTTGAGACCTGATTTATGACTCAGGATGTGATCTATTCTGGAGAATGTTCCATGGGCACTAGAGAAGAACGTGTATTCTGTTGCTTTGGGGTAGAATGTTCTGAATATATCTGTGATGTCCATCTCGTCCAGTGTGTCATTTAAGACCTTTATTTCCTTGTTGATTTTTTGCTTGGATGATCCGTCCATTTCAGTGAGGGGTGTATTAAAGTCTCCTACTATTATTGTAATACAATAATAGTAAGACTTACTTCTTAATACCATTTCAAATATACAATACTATGTTATTAACTTATAGCCCCCCAAACTTATTTATTTTATTACTGGAAGTTTATACCTTTTGATAACCTTCATACATTTTACCAACTCTCAAACCCCACTTCTGCAGTCACCAGTCTTTTTTCTGTTTCTATAAATTTGGCTTTTTGTTGTTTTTTGTCCTTAAATTCCACATATCAGTGATTATATGTATATTTATATATGTGTATATATATATACATATATAATCTCATTATATATGTAATATATTTAAATATATAAACTATGTATAGTTTAATATAGAGTATATATATTATATATCTATACAATAAATACATAATTATATAAACTATGTAATCTATATAGTATTTATCCTTCTCTGGCTGACATTTAGGTGGTTTCCATGTCTTGATTATGGTAAATAATGCTTCAATGAACAGGGATGTAGATATCTTTTTTATTTAGTGTCTACATTTGCTTCAGATAAATATCCAGAAATGAAATTATAGGATCATATGGTAGTTATGTTTAATTTTTTTAGGAAATTCTATATTATTTTCCAAAGTGGCTATACCAGTTTACAGTCACACTAACAGTGCAGAAGGATTTTCTTTTCTCTGCATCCTCATCAACACTTGTTATTTCTTGTCTATTTTATAATGTCCATTCTAGAAAAATGAGGCGATATCCCATTGTGGCTTTGATTTTCATTTCTCTGATGATAAATTATGTTGAGCATCTTTTCACGTACCTATAGGCTATCTATATGTATTCTTTAGGAAAACATACATTCAGATCCTCTGCCCATTTTTTTTTCTTCTAAAGATTTTATTTACTTATTTGACAGACAGAGATCACAAGTAGGCAGAGAGGCAGGCAGAGAGAGAGAGGAGGATGCAGGCTCCCTGCTGAGCAGAGAGCCCGATGTGGGGCTTGATGTGGGGCTTGATCCCAGGACCCCGGGATCATGACCCGAGCCGAAGGCAGAGGCTTTAACCCACTGAGCCACCCAGGCACCCCCCCTCTGCCCATTTTTAAGCTGAATTTGTTTTGCTGTTGTGTCATATGAGTTTTAAATATATTTTGGATATTAACCTCTTGTCAGATATATGATTTGCAAATATTTTCCCATTTAGTAAGTTGCTTTTTAAATTTTGTTGATGGTTTCCTTTGGTGTGCAGAAACTTTTGGTTTGATGTACTCATACTTGTGTATATTTGCCCCCCGCCCCACCCTTGCTCTTTTTGGCTTTCCTCTAGTGTCAAATCCAAAAGAAATCATCACAAAGACTGACAGCAAGCTTACCATATATGTTTTCTTCTAAGTTTTTTTGTTCGAGTCTTTAATCTATTTTGAGTTGATTTTTGTGTATGGCGCAAGATAGTAGCCTCATTTAATTATTTTTCCCCCAAGATTTATTTATCTATTTGAGGGGTGGAAGGGCAGAGGGAGAGGGACAGAGAAACCCAAACAGACTCTGTGCTGAGTGTAAGCCCAACATGGGGCTTGATCTCATGATGCTAAGACCATGACCTGAGCCTAAAACAAAAGTCAGATGCTTAACTAACTGCACCACCCAGGTGCCCCTTATTTTATTTTATTTTATTTTTTTGCATGGGGCTATTCAGTTTTCCCAGCACCATTTATCGAAGAGAATATCCTTTCCTCATTGTATATTGTTGGCTCCTTTGTCATAGATTAATTGACCATATATCTATGGATTTATTTCTGGGCTCTCTTTTTTGTTTCATTGATTTATGTGTATGTTTTAATGCCAGTATCTTACTGTTTTGGTTACTATAGTTTTGTAATATAGTTTGAAGTCAGGAAGTGTGATACCTCCAGCTTTTTGCTTTTTTCTCAAGATTGTTTTGTCTCTTGGGGTCCTTTTTGGTTCCACACAAATTTTAGGATGGCTTGTTCTATTTCTCTGAAAAATGCCACTGTAATTTAGATAGTGGCATTGTTGAATCTGTGGAATACATTGGATATTATGGACATTTTAACAATATTTCTTCCAATTCATGAGCACAGAGTATCTTTCTATTTATTTGTGTCTTGTTTCACTTCTTTTGTCAATGTTTTATAGTGTTCAGTAGGTCTTTTACCTATTTGGTTAAATTTATTTTATTTTTTGATGCAATTGTAAATATGATTCTTTTCTTATTTTTCCCTCTGATAGTTCCTTATTAGTGTATAGAAACACAACTGACTTTTGTATATTGATTTTGTATCCTGTAACTTTATTGAATTTAATTAGTTTTAACAGTTTTTTGGTGGATTTAGTGTTTTCTACGTATGATATCATATCATTTACAAATAGAGGCAGTTTTACTTCTTTTCTGTTTTCGGTGCCTTTTATTTCTTTTCTTTTCTTTTTCCAACTAATAGCTCTGAGTAGGACTTCTATTGTTATTTTGAATAAAAGTGGTGAGAGAGTAGGCATCCTTATTTTGTTCCTAATTTTAGAAGGAAAGCTTTAAGCTTTTCATCACTGAGTATGATGCTAGTTGTGGGCTTATCATATATATCTTTTATTATGTTGAGGTTAAGTTCCCTCTGTACCCACTTTCTTGAGAGTCTTTATCATAAATAAATGTTGAATGAGAGTTTTTATTATGAATGAAATTCAATACTTTTTTCTGACATGTTTTTCTGCATTTATTGCAATGGTCATATGATTTTTATCCTTCCTGTTGTTAATGTGGTATATCACACTGATTGATTTGTGGATGTTGAAACCCTTGCATCCCTGGAATAAATCCAATCTGATTGTGGTATATGACCATTTTAATATATTATTGAATCTGGATTACTTATATTTTCTTTTTTTTTTTAAAGATTTTATTTATTTATTTGTCAGAGAGGGAGAGAGAGCAAGAGCGAGCACAGGCAGACAGAGTGGCAGGCAGAGGCAGAGGGAGAAGCAGGCCCCCTGCTGAGCAAGGAGCCTGATGTGGGACTCCATCCCAGGATGCCGGGATCATGACCTGAGCCCAAGGCAGCTGCTTAACCAACTGAGCCACCCAGGTGTCCCTGGATTACTTATATTTTCTTGAGGATATTTTCATCTATGCTCACAAGGAATATTGGCCTATATATTTTTTTCTCTTGTAGTTCCTCATCTGCTTTTGGTAGCAGGGTGGTGTTGGCCTCATAAAACAAGTTTGGAATTATCCCCGCCTCTTCAATTTTTTTTGGAAGAGTTTAAGAAGGATTGGTGTTAATTCTTTAAATGTTTGATAGACTTCATTATTGAATCCATCTGGTCCTGGACTTTTGTTGGGAGGTGTAATTTATTAAGTGAGTGCTGTCAGGGGAAACCTGCAGTGAAGTGGAGGGAGCACAAAAGGAAAGAAAAAAAATTTGATCCTGTTGGGAGACATGGGCGTAGATTATGCATGAAAGTTTATTCCACCTTTAAGCAGAGGTACCCTCACACTATTAGTCCTTGGCTATAGGCCAGTCTGGGCATGGAGTCTGGTTTAGTATAATCCACACCTTCTAGGGGTGGGAAGGAAGCTCTAGCCTTTCAAGAATACCTTGCTGGAGAAGGTTGAAGGTGTGGTTTATCAAACCAGTAAACGAGATCCTAAGGGACGTGAGCAGGGCACAATATCATCTGCCTCATGAGAAAAAAACAAAACCCTAGAAATAGACAAATTCAGAGTTAATTTCCTCATATGCAAGACAAGTTTCTTTTCTCATAATTGTGTCCAGCTTCAGAAGTAGTAAATAGTTCTCAGTTTGGTGCTAAATCCACTTGATTGTCAAAGGTGTCCTGAAGTTTGTGTTAAGGTATCTATTGAGGCCGTATCTATCAAACAACACATGTCCAACATCAAGCATTATCCCAACCCCATTCCCCCAAATCTCTCATCATTTTCTCATTTTATTTAATGGCATTGCCAATCATTATGTTGCTCAGGTTAGAACCTAAAAATCATGATTGATTTTTTACTTTGACTCAAATCCTACATTCTATCAAGAAATCCTATTTGCTTTACTTCCAAACATGTTCCGATTCTAAGTCCCTTTTCACTACCTCTTCCGTTACCATCTTTGTCAAAAACATCACCTCTCATCTGGATTATCAAATAACCTTCTAACTAGTCTTCCTGCTTCTGCCCCCTGCCTGCTATAGTCTATTCTCCAATAGTAGCCAGAGTGATTTTAAAAATGGTGTTATTGGGTCATGTGACTCCTCTTTAGCAATTCTTCTGACCCACTAAAGTAAAATTCAAAGTCTTATCAAGATCCACCAGCCTTTAAGTGACAGAGGCTTTATACTCCCTTCTTTTAGGTATTGCATCTTTTCTTCCCATCACTCAATCCACTCCAGCTACACTGCCACTCTTGCTATGCTTCCAGCACATGAAGCATATGCCCAACTCAGGCCCTTTGCATTTTTGACCCTTCTTCCCAGAACACACACACACTCTCTCTCTCTTTCTTCCCAGCTATCTGTTACCTCTTTCCTTTAGGCTTCTGATCAAATGTCATCTCTCAATGACATAAAATACAATTGTGTTTCCAAGCACTCCTTATAATCTTTTTTTTTAAAGATTTTATTTGTTTATTTGACAGACAGAGATCACAAGTAGGCAGAGAGGCGGGCAGAGAGAGAGGAAGAGAAGCAGGCTCCCTCTTGAGCAGAGAGCCCAATGAGGGGCTTGATCCCAGAACCCTGGGATCATGACCTGAGCCGAAAGCAGAGGCTTTAACCCACTGAGCCACCTAGGTGTCCTAAACTCCTTATAATCTTAAAAGGCTTTAGGTTTCTCGATAGTACTTGACTATCACCATTTGATGTATTACATAGTAATTTATTTTCTGTCTTACCATTATCCAAAGGCTTGGATTTTATTTTGCGGTTGCACAAAACCTAGGAAGGTTTTATCACCTACTAAATGCTCAATAAGTATTTTGTGATCGAAGTAATGAATGATACAAATAACACACATTTTGTGGGAAGATTGTAGCGTATAATTAGTAATTCCTGCCACAGCATCTTAAGGAGCAAAAAGGCCAAGGCTTTAATCTTGTTTGCATTCTTGTAAAATTGTACATTTGGAATAGGAGTAACTGACTAAATTTAGATACAACATTCAGTGTAGAAATGTGTATATATAATGATGCATATTTATGCACAAATAAATGACAACTGAAGGATTCATAAATGTTGGCAATTAGAGACACATTGAGATATAGCCAAGTAAAATGGGAAAATTAAAATGGAATATAGTATAGGCTAGAATATAGTAATGCTCAATAAATGCAAACACATTGCTTTACCATATATATTCATGAAGACATTTTTTACTATCAATAAGAAAGGACAAAAGAATAAATAGAAAGATGGGATATATAAGAGAAGGTTGGCTGAAGAATTTTTCAAGTAGAGCAATCTGGTAAGCTGTTTTTATTACACCTAGAAATAATGAAAATTCCTTAGGGTTTACTTATACTTTAATTTTTGGATTATGATCAAACACATCCACAGCCAGATATAGATTAATTTTCTACACTTGAAAGATCATATATAATTCTGTTTCTCTGTCAGCATCAAGACAGCTTCTTCATCATTTTTATTGACTTCCAAGTGATGTCTAACTTAAAAAATTATTTTTCAGTCTATATATGCCAATTCAACTCTCAAAAGGAAAGTAAAATGCATATTTTAACAAAATAAAGATATTTTAAAAAGTCTCACATTGAATATTTCAAAAAAATAATTTGTCCATGTCATTATAAAAACTGAAATTTTATAAATTAGTCTATTAAAAAAATGCTTGGAAGCCAAATATTCATGGTGAAATGCCTTAGTCATTTGAATTGAAATAAACTTATTTCATGCAATCTTAGCATTTTTATTTAATAAAAATAAAAGTGATGACAGTCATTCAGATCAGAAAGAAAACATGAGTATACCATACATTGTGTTAGACCCTAGAAAATGCTAGAGATGAATAAAATATGGTGTTTTCCCCCACCACAGTGTTGATGCCCTAGTGAGGGAAACAGATTAAAAGTCTGCTTTAATAAAATATGTCAAGAAATAAATGGGCACGTTCTCATTGTACTATTCAATCTAAGGCTATTTAGGGGTGTGGGACAGGGGTAGATGATGTCTGAACTGGAATTTGAAGAATGTTAAAGTAGCCAGAAGAGAGGCAGGGAGGCACCATAAACAGAGGATCAAGATGTACAAAGACACTGACCCATTGAAAGTAACGGATGTAAGAAATTACAAGAATTCAGCATAATTTGGTGGGTGTGGCAAGTTAAAGATGGTCACAAAGTCTTTTACTGTTCTCCTTTTGAGAAGTAGAGTCTATGTCTCTCTTCGTCAATTCTGTAGTCTTTGTCTTTGTGAAAACTCAGATCATATATGATGGAAGTGACATGGTGCTTATTACTGAACCAGGTCTTACAGGACTGCCACCTCCACTTCCCCCAGATTGGAATATTTGCTGCAGAGGAAACTAGTCACCATGTAAAGAGCATGATTATCTTAATGGAAAACTTCATGGAGATGCCTGAGACTATGCAGAGAGAATGAGGGACTCAGCTGAACCTAGCCATCCAGACATCTCCAACAAGGTCCTAAGAACAAGAATAAAATCCTCCTGGACCCTCTGGACCAGATGAGTTGGATACCATCAAGTGACCATAGTCAGTGCTGGAATCACCTAGCTGACTTCTTACACAATTCCCAATCCCATACAATCATGAGATACAATATAATGAATGTTGTTTAAAGCCATTGAGTGTTTGCTTGGTTTGTTGTAAAGATATTGAAAACCAGTTCATTGGAATATGAAGCAGAAGAACAGTGCAAGTACAAAATGATACAAGGCCCAAGATTCTGGTTTAAGGATATTGGATACTTCATCTTATGCTTCCAAGTCTAAAATAGTAAATTTACCCCATGATGCACGTACACACATAAGGTTCCCCAGTTTATCATTTGTCAAACAAAGCCATTTAAAAAATCACTACCATATTCTGTCAACATAATTTCAGTAATGGTAAATGTAACTCCAAGAAATTTGGACAGACAGAATTGTAAAGTACTGACAATAGTTAAGTTTATAATGTTTATTATGTGTCAGACACTTCTTTAGGTGTTTTGCATACATTGATTCACTTTATCTTTATAATAATCCAATAAGATAAGTGGTGATATTCAGTCAATTTTATAAATGAAGAAACTGAGTCATAGAGAAGTTACAAAACTTGGCAAGACAACATAGTTAACAAGTAGCAAGAACAGGAATTCAAACCTAGACAGTCTGGATCTGCTATATATGTGACAGGGGCACTTTCTCGTTTCTTGTAGGAAACAACTATATTTTCAGCAAAGTTTTCTCTGACATTTCAATCTAGTTCAGGCTACCATATCAAACTAGTGATGCTATGATCTCCTTTATTGTTCTTAAATCGTGTGTGTAAATGTAGGGTGTGATGAGGAGGATCTGTCTTCTTCAATTGACTGTGAAGTCTTAAGGGAGAGGCAGAGGTACTTTCCTTTTTGCTTATCATTGTTTTCCTCATGCTTATCCAATTGACCATCACATAGGCACTCAACAAATACTTGCAAAATGACTGGATGAATGCACTAATGATGGAATGATTCCTTAAATTGAATAAGCTGAGATGTAGGAAAAACTGTATTATCCCTATTTTTATCATGTTGTCATGGATATGTGAAAACTTGAAAACTGCTGCTTGTTCTCAAGACAGGTTAAAAAAAATGGGAAGCACAAGTGAATTCTTACAGGGACCATGGATCAGACCAGACATGAAGTAAGGGAAGAATTGAGGAAAGGCTGGGCAACAAGAACAAGCTGACAGAGGCATATTAAAAAAAAAAAAAAAAAGTTTCAGTTAGTAACTGTGGGAAGAAGGAGGAATGACACCCTGCTAGTATCTTAAAAGTCTAGTGATAAATGAGTAGCAAAGTGAAAATGACAGCTCAGTGTATAAGAGAGTTCAACGGAGAAATCAGGAATCAGACATTTAAAGGCATCAAGTATAAGATACTCTGAGGAATCAAGGTAGGTCCCCAGTGAGGAAGTGATGTTTAAGATGAGACACAAAGGATGACTCTGAGATAACTAGATGAATGGTGGAGCAGTGAGTGTCCCAGTGGAGGGACCAGCATTGCCAAATCTGCAATACACGGAAAAGAATGGCTTGCTCAAGGCAGTGAGATGGTGGATATATAGGTTAAAATTGTTGAAAGTTGGGGTTGAAGGGATAGAGGTCAGAATGCTGCCAGCAGTATAGTAGATGTTAGGATGTTGCTTTTTCCTTAAAAGCTGTGTGAGACAATTGACAGGTTTTAAATAATGGAGTGACATGATCTGGTTTGCTTATATGCTGTGTGCTGCACATCTGAGAACAGATACGATTTTACTGAGTATATGTTATCAGTAGGAGACTTTGCTTGGCAACAGAGATGCAAAGAATCAAAAGATAACATCATGATCTGACGAGGGTATCAGGACCTGTACCAAACAAACAAACAAACAAACAAAAACTTGTATGACCTTTTAGCGAGTGCTAAAGGATACTGTGTGATAAAGGACATGGGAATATGTTACAGAGAAAGTGGATTAAGGCTGGAAAGATGGTTGGAAATGGGAGACAGAAAAAGCAAATGGAGATTCTAGAGGGAATGGGAAAAGCCTTACAGTTGGAGCAAAATTGAATTTGGAAGTCCAGAATGAGAAATGTGTAGAATCTTAAATCAGTCTGTGCTCCTTATGTTATGCAAAGAGAAGGCACCTTTTTCTTGATCTTAGACTCTATGTCTAAGATCAAACACTTAAACAAGATCAAAACACTTAAATGGGAGCTTTAGGGTGTGGAGGGACAGCAATTTTTTTTTTTTAAATGGACTCATTTCTCTTATAACTTGATGAGTGTTTCCTCTGTATGCAGGAGATAGAGATTTGCTACCATATGATTAAATGTTCTGCCTCTGGCTCCTTGGCATTGTGCCCTAAGCTCAGGTCTTCACAGTTTTTCAGATGATTTCATTTATTTATTTATTTGAGAAGAGAGACAGCACAGACAGAGAGGGAGAAGCAGATTTTCTGCTGAGCAGAGAGCCCGATGAGGGGCTCAGTCCCAGGCCCCTGAGACCATGATGCCAGACAAAGGCAGACGCTTAACTGACTAAGCTAACCAGGCGCCCCTGGTCTTCACATTTTTTAAGAATAAAATTGAAGCCAGAAGAACTCGATCTTGTCCTAGCTTTTCCATAAGATGAATAACTAAATATTCTTGTTGCCCAGCTTTTTTCTAATTAATGACTAAGTGATCTTGGGTAAACTCTTTAATCTCTCTGTGCCTCACTTTATTACTTTGTATGATGAGGTAGGTGAAATAGATGAGCTCTAATGTGTCTTCCATTTCTGACATTTCCACATTTCTACTGTCCAGTCTGGGCCAAGAGAGGTTAAACCTTTTTGTGTATCATTATTCTTTAATGATGACTGTCATCATAATTGCCTTTTTTCATGAAGTCCCAGTTCCATAGCAGCCTTTGTATTTATTCCTTCACTTCATTTTCATCCTCTTATTCATTTAATTCCAGCACTATTAGTTATTTTATGGTCAAGGAAACTGAGGTTAGGTGACGTTACGTCCTTACTCAAGGTCATACAACTAGTAAATGACAGAGCCAAGCTTTTAACCTGGGTTTCTATGATTCTACAGCTATTCATATTTGTAGGTACTACAATGACATTGGCTTAAACTTTTTTTAAATATTACAATGTAACTGAAATTAAAATAGATTTTTAGGAGAGCAGCTAGTGTGGTATGAATCTACTATTACTCTGATTCAGAAGAAAATCTTACTCAACTTCACACATGGTATGAATAATGGCATCAAAAATGTTCAACATAAATCTCCCCCAGACCTAAGGCCTGGATTGGTATGGTAATGTGTAAGCTGTTGCAATATTTTACAGCTAGGAATAAATTGCAAACATAAAAATGTGTATTTAAATGTGGATGGATGTGCTTATAGAGGCACTGAAGGCACAACTAATATTATCCACACTTCTTTATCCATGGAGGATGGACACCCTTTGGAGTGAGCGGTGAGGTGGGATTGTCTTGTTGCTGAGCCTAAAGCAATCAGGCTCTGAGGCCAGATGAAATAGAATCAGAGAGTGCTGTAAAAAGCCTAGAAGAGCGGAGATCCCTGGAGAATGGCAGTGGCATTGCAGTTATTAGGTATCTGATGGCCCAAAACCCTGATAAACCAGCATAGGTGAAATCCAAAGTCAAAGCCAGCCTAGAGAAAACATCAGAAGAGTAGCATTCAAATGTTTTCATGTTTAATCCTCAGTTAAGAGTAGAAAAAATTCCAACAGAGAACTCTGGGGGGAAAAAAAAGCAAGCTGTGTAAGCAATCTATCACAGTGGGCTCTGGCTGGTCTGAAAGTCTCAGCTTCTCTAAAGAGATGGGCAAAGTATGGGTTTGACAGAAGAGAGATGTACTAGATCCTGTTCGGCTTGTCCCTAAATTTGGGGGCAGGGCATTGGCAAACAAGAAGAAAACAAAAACAAGTAAAACAAGTTGTCCCAATAGGTATCAAGAGTCCTTTGAAATTGATTATTATTTTTTTTAATTTAAATTTAAACTTTATCTTGTTGACATATGGAACCTTTGGTAATCTTGATTAAGCCTATGTCTTGCTTCTTTGAACAATGTATTAAATGTATAAAATGACATATGTAGGATTTCAAAGATCACCAGTTATATGTCTTACAGTCGTCAAAACATTTTTAGAAGTTTGTAACCTGATAAAGAACATGATTTTTTTAGTCTCACAATAATTAATAAGATTCTGGTCATGATTATAATATATATATATATATATATATAATTTCAGTCATGTTGAAAGTAAATGATATTTGATGTCTGTGCAAAACTGCAGTGTGGTATGAAAATATATGTGATTCCTAACAATGCCAAGTCATAGGTGCTGCTAATACTCGTCTGGTTTGTTGCCTATATTTGTAAAAAAAAAAAAAATCTAAATTTCACTTAGCTTTTTTTAAGGTGTCAATTTTCCCCATTTGAGTCCTTGGAGCTTTTGAAGTCTAAAGCCCATGAACCCTAGGTTAAGAACTTCTTTACCATTTGCAGGTTACAAAACAGATAACTGAGTTACCTTTGGGTAAATAATATCAGATACTGTCATGACTTTTGTGTTGTACCAACTGCCTTTGATAGATAAATTTCCTTATAAGAGTAGAGGTTATGGTTCTGAAAATACCTTTTTTTTTTTTTGCTTTTTGTTCTCAAGTAACAAACTGTAGAATCTATTTTCACAAGTGAGAGTTTTAGTTGGATCCTGAAACCTACCGAGGTGGGAGGGCACCCTAATTGTGAGCTGTGGATTGTATGAAAGGATGAATTGTCACTTAACATGAACATACTACTGTTAAGTCCAATATTCTTTTTCCAACAAGATGCACTCCATGCATTGTGACCTTCCTTCTCTTCCATGCTTTTCCCTCATACAGTGATTCTCTAGAGCTCCCATCTCTCCATCCCATTTACATTATACAATGGTAATTTCTGTGTATCCTTTAACACCTGCTTTGGTCTGCTGGTCCTCCCATCCCTAGTCTCCAGGATGGGTTAGGTGCACTTTTCATATCAGTGTCCATAATATATTGTGTTTGTTCCTGCCATTGTACTGACTTCTTTACCTTGTTATTGTTGAGTTATGTGTTTGTTTCCAGTTTTAGACTCTGAGCTACTTCCAAGTCAGTTTTAAAACTATCTCTTTAGGCCCAAATCTCACCACAGTGCTTAGCACGAGAAGGTTTCTCAACAAATGTTTATGAAATAAATAAGCAAAATTATGCTAAGGTTGAGGGGTGTAAGAATGTATGAAACACAGCACAATAGCTCAAGAAGCTTAAACTTAAAGTTGAGACTTTGTGTGTTTGTGTGTGTACAGTCACTGCAAGAGTAAGAACATTAAAAACAACTGGTGTAAGGTCCACATACCAAATGTTAAATAAGTAAAATAATAAAATAAATGAAATCTCTATTTTAACAAAGGTTCGGAGAAGAAAAATACTAATCAAATTGGGGTTTTACCATACAGCATCCTGTAGGAGGTGAAAACCATGCTGATATTAGTAATGTAAAGAGTTAGTAATGTGAATGGAGTGGAAATGGAGCCATTGCAGGTTTTCACTGTTTTATTTTTTTTAAGATTTGATTTAAAATCTTTTGATTTTAAAAGATTTGATATTTTGATTTGACAGAGAGAATGACAGTGAGAGAGGAAACACAAGCAAGGGGAGTGGGAGTGGGAGAAGCAGGCTTCCTGCTGAGCAGGGAGCCCTAAGAAGGGCTCCATCCCAGGACCCTGGGATCATGGTCTGGCCCCAAGGCAGATGACCAGTGACTGAGCCACCCAGGTGCCCCTAGACCTCTAGTTACTTTAACTGTTTCTTTTATTACATGATTTTTAGAGCCCTTTATTTTTTTAGTTATTTTCCTCTACTTATTCTCTTTTCTGGTTTTGTTTGTTTGTTTGTTTGTAAAGATGGGTGTCTGGAACAGGATGCAATAATTTGGACAGGCAAAATACTTGCATTATCCCTGATTTAAATACTGTTTTCACTGTATTATTTGTATTGTTATCTTTAGTTGTGTTTGATTCATTGTTATCTATGGTACCTTACTGGCAAAATGAGTAGGAGATTTCCTAAAACCCCAGGATATTTTTCACATGAACTTCTACAGATATTTTGAAAATTTTTTGTTAATTCAATTTTTAAACCATTCATTCATTCATTCATTCATTCCATATAAATTATTAGAATATTACTATGTAACACAAATTACTCCATAGATTATTTAAGCCCAAACATGAATTTTTTCATTAACATTTGTTAAGAAAAATTGTATTTATTACACATCTACCTTTCTATCAATCCCTCTTTTTACTGATCAAACCATCTTATTTTATCATGCATTTTAAATAAAATGGCTTAGAGGTAACTGGGTAGTTCAGGTCATGATCCTGGAGTTCCAGGATCAAACCTGTATTTCGGGCTTCCTGGTCATCAGGGAGTCTGCTTTCCCCTCTACTCCTCACCTTGCTCAGGCCCTCACTCTCTTTCTTGCTCTCTCTCATTCAAATAAATAAATAAAATCTTTAAAAAATAAAAATAAAATTAAATGGCATGTATAAATAATCACCCAATAAACATGCATTAATACCTCAGCATGTGTATCAAGAGCTAGAGTTTGAAATGTTTGTTTGAGCCACTTCTCATAAGATCTATACCAAAATTTCATGGTGAAGTTTCCTATGCAAAACAAAATTGTGTCCCATTTCAACTACAAAGCAACCCTATTCTGATGAGGAAAATAAAGTAAAAAGAAAATTACTGTGATATTTATTTGTATTTAAATTTTAGATTTAAAAAATGTGATACCATAATTTTACTGGCACATTTCAAATGATAAATGCTGTTAATTAATTTTGAGCGATAACTTTGTCTTCTGATACAAATCAACCCAAACTCCTATCAAGATTTAGAACATGATCATCACCCCCAGAAAGTCTCCTTATGCCCCTTTCATATGAATTTAAGTTTTTCCCAGATGATTTAATTTGCTTATTGTGTTCCAACATTCAACCTGTCTATATTGTTTTCAGTCTTGATTTTGAAATTTGTATATCATGTATAACATCCAGCTTAGTGCCATTTACTTGTGTGTTTTTTGTTGTTGTTTTGTTTTTTTGTGCACAGCAAAAGATGCTGATTAAAGAAGTAAAAATAGTCAAAGTTAGTAAGTTAAAACAGAAATCCCTCATATATATGACTGAAAATTCTCCTTGGTTGCCACTGATTCATTGTTATACAATGGGGTCTATCCTTTGCGATGGCTATGTAGATAGCACAAGAAACTTGGTAAGAGATTATTTAATGAAATAGTTAAATACCAAAGTAATCTGGTACTATGAATATTGTTCAGGCATTTTATTGTATAACGGAATTGGATTCAGACATTTTTTATGTATCCTAATTGTTGATACATTTATATATTTTTTAGAATAAAAAAATATCAGACTTAGAAAGAAACTAACAGATCATCTGGCCCATTGCTTTAGCAGACATTTTAAATATTAATTTCCAACATCAGAATGAGTGATCTCATTGTTCCTTCCTGCATTTCTCTGGAAATGCAACTTGAGCTCTTTATAAGGAAGCTCATTTTAGTGAGTCAGATGGTTTATCCTCATTGAATTATGAGGTTTTACCCTTACTGTCACATGTCACAAGGATCTAAAGTATATATAGGGCAAAAAAAGAAAAGTATTATTGTTTATAGCTGAGAAATAGATGCCGAAATTTGAATAATAAAATGTTGTTAAAAGGAAGACTCTTTATACTTATTACATGACCCAGTGACAGGTGAGTGTCATTATAGGTGCAAAATACCATATTTTTAAAAATTAGTCATCAGTTATGGAAAATGTTTCTTAAGGTTTTATATCTTGTACCTTTTAAATTTGCTTATACCTCCTTAATTATTAAGAGAAATTCTTAATTTTTCCAATTTTAGGTGAAACTTTTATAATTTTCAACCCAGGTTTAGCAATTTGTAAAAGAAATTATCTCTGCCAATCACAAATGAAAATGTTTGTAATTAAAAAAAAGGGGGGGGACACCTGGGTGGCTCAGTTGGTTAAGTGACTGCTTCAGCTCAGGTCATGATTCTGGAGTCCTGGGATCGAGTCCCTCATTGGGCTTCTTGCTCAGTGGGGAATCTGCTTCTCCCTCTGACTTTCCCCCATCTCATGCTATCTTTTTAATTCTCTCTTTCAAATAAATAAATAAATAAAATCTTTTAAAAAATGTTTGTAAGTAAGAAATTTGCTAATTTGCATAAGATTATAAAGCTATCCTCTAGGTCAATAAGTAGTAATTTATAACTTTAAATACACCAAAAATTCAAGGAAAGAATGCATTGGTACCTCTCATTTTTAGAAAATCCAAGTATGAATAAATGACACAGTAATTATTTTATTGCTTTATTTTCCTGACTTGCATAAGGTATTGAGTATAATTGAAATTAGATACCATTTTCTTTATAGGAAACCACATTATGAAGGTTTGGCATACATCTCTTATAAATTGGTTCAAACAAGAAATTTACCATTTAAATCCACCCATCAATTTGTCATGCAAATAAATAAAGGCTTATTGCATATAAACACTAAATACTACTAAAATAATGAAACATATTGCTACTCCATTGATCAGTTTTGTGGATAAAGTTATGGTACAAGCCATGAGAAGGTATCACTTGAATGGACTGAAACAAACCTAAGACTGCTTTGACTGAGGTTGAAATTCAATATGTTCAATTTTCTGTAGCCAGCAGCCCAACAACTCGATCTTTTGTCACTATGTGCACCAAAAAGATCATATATCTCTTGTGCACTTATGTCAAGAAAAGCACCGTAACCTACTTATCATACTTTCAAAACACTTAAGAAAACAAGGCAAATTCCCCTAAAGTAATTCAGCTTTTGGTAAGAGTTTTATTATTGCAATCAATTGCAATGTTGTCAAAACTGACAAATTGAAGTTCCTGATTACCTGACTCATAACTGGATCTCCTAAGGCAAGGAGGGTAATGTACTCCTGGCCCTTGATGATTTTCATATACAGCTTTGAGAATCACTTACACAAGAGGTGAACTGTAACATAAAAAGACCATCAAAAGTGTAGACTTTTTTTAAAGCTTGATCTAACACAGGATAGTGGAAATATTTTAAGATAAAACATCACATTGAAAATACAATAAAATCAATCCAAAAGGAAACATTCAATAACTATTTAATACAGGGCAATTAAAATATCACTCTTTGCTGTGTTCCTGTTTCATGTGCTTAGTGCTATGGTAGTGATTTGATAAAGTCACTGGTGATTATATTGTTGCAAAATGTTGCAGCACCATGGAAGACTGCATGTAAACATGCCCAGGTAACTTTTCCAGTACATCCTGGACTTTAAGTGTTTCAGACCTGTGTATGACTTCAGATCTTATTCTATTTTTAACATTTGGAGGTGTGAGTAGCAAAATATTTTTTCTGTCTTTTCTGGAATGATATAATATCTTGCACACTTTGCTTGCCACAACACTTCTTAGAATGATGTGGTATTATGTATATATTCTTCTTTGGTCTGTGAAAAACATCAAAACAGAGCTAATGTCTTATTTATTATTGTATTCGCACACCAGGCTAACATAGGACAGTGAGAAGTCCTCAGTGAAGTTGAATCAATGAATGGATGAATGAATGAATGAAATGAAAATAAATAAATGAAAATATGGAGTGTGTAATATAGTGTGTGGTAAATGACATCAATGATTCCAATTTGTCCACCTTCCTTACACTCTTTCCCAGAAGTGTGCTGGTAAATGTATAACAATTGGCTCTCAGAAACAAACAAGCAAACCGTCTGGTTTAGGCATTTGCTGATTATCATGTTGTAAATGTTCCTATGATGGACAGTTTTGAGCTATCAATATGATATCACTCAATTCAGAGCAGAGCAGAGATCAGCCCTCATGAGTCAACACAAACTGGCTCCAGCACACCACCACCTCTTTTTTCTGTAATATGTATTTTTTAATTGAAATTATCTGGCACTTATTTTTATTATTTATTTATTTATTTATTGTATCATGTTCAGCTAGTCAACATATAGTTTTTAATGTAGTGTTCAACAATCCATTAGTTGCATGTAACACCCAGTGCTCATCATAAACACATGCCCTCCTCAATACCCATCACCTAGTAAATCCACTCCCCACTCCCCTCCCTTCTGCAACCCTCAGTTTGTTTCCTGGAGTCTGGAGTCTCTCATGGTCTGTCTCCCTCTCTGATTTCTTCCCATTCAATATTTCCTCCCTTCCCCTAAGGTCCTACTAGCTATTCTTTATGTTCCACGTATGAATGAACCCATATGATAACTGTCTTTCTCTGCTGGACTTATTCACTTAGCATAATCCCCTCTAATTCCATCCATGTCAATGCAAATGGTAGGTATTCATCCTTTCTGATGGCTAAATAATATCCCATTGTGATATGTCTTTTTATTTTCTCCCGTCCTTAGCAGAGATTACTTCCTTACTACATTGGGGTTGGGTTTGCTCATGACTTGCTTTAGAAAATGAAATGATAGTGGTCAAACAAATGCTTGAAATGTGCTTGGGCATTTATGTTTGGTCCTAACCTCTGCAGGACTATTACTCTCACTGCATGCTGAATATTCCCACTTATCTCCCTAGAGAACTATTATCTCCAATTGAATATATATTTTTGTTAAAGACTTTATTTATTTATTTGAGAGAGAGGGAGAGAGAACACAAGCAGACAGAGCAGCAGACAGAGGGAGAAGGAGAAGCAGGCTTCCCACTGAGCAGGGAGCCCAATGTGGGGCTCAATCCCAGGACCCCAGGATCATGACCTAAGATGAAGGCAGATGCTTAATCATGACCCATCCAAGTGCCCCATCCAATTGAAGATATCTTATATTGAATTTATCCTCTTCCTGTTAAAAGTAGCTTCTGCTTTCATTTCTATCATTGGCTCCATCGATCCTCAATTAAGAAAAAATCTAAATCCTGAAATAATATTTTATTGTTTTTCCCGAGTCTTCACTTCCATTACAATTTAGCCATATAGCACTCTTGACTTTATCTAATACTGATGTTTTTCACCAATATTTGCAATTCTTCCTAAGGAAGATAGGATTCTACCTCCCTAGGCTTTGGAAACTAGATATGGCTTCATGACTTGTTTTGACCCATGTAGCATGAGCAGGAAAGTGGTGTGCTACTTGTATGTAATACAAACATCCAACTTAACATCCAATTTAGGTGATGCTTAGGACTGAGGCAACAAGCATGGATAGAGATCTACACGTTATAAATTGTGAACCAGAAAAAAGTAGATCCAGGTAAGAACCAAGATCCTTGATGGCATTAGCAATTCCTCATACATAGTTTAGATACCTTATTCCTGGATCTTTTGTTGAATAAGACAAAACTATCCTTTATTTATTTAAGGCCTTAGTGAGATTTTCTTTTTTGAACACACTGCTAGCAAGCAAGTACATGCATTAGACCTCATGTTCTGAAATCTAGCCTGGGTATGGATTTGGAACAGAGATATCTACCTTTTTATCACATCTTAGTCTTTTGAAATCCAAAAATAGGAAAAAGCCTATTCCACTGTGTACTAAATGTTAGAGTCCCATTTGAGGCTAAACAACCATTTGCATATTTTTTCCTTTAATTTCCTGCTACATTGCAGTAGAATTAGAACAGTTTTTTTTTTTTTTTCCTAAAAGAGATCAGAGTGAGAAAAGATCATAGTGAGAAATATTGTTTTAGGGGACAGATGCAAATATATTCTGAATACATTTCCTATTTCAGATCTTTTTTTAAAGATTTTATTTATTTATTTGTTAGAGAGAGAGAGAGAGAGCTAGCACAGGCAGATAGAGTGGCAGGCAGAGGCAGAGGGAGAAGCAGGCTCCCTGCCAACCAAGGAGCCCGATGTGGGGCTCGATCTCAGGACGCTGGGATCATGACCTGAGCCGAAGGCAACTGCTTAACCAACTGAGCCACCCAGGCATCCCTCCTATTTCAGATTTATAGACTAATTCTCTTCCTGTTAAAAACTAAATCTTCAAGGATTCTCCAACTCCCCCCATCCTCAACCCCACCTTGAGTACAGCTTACCTTTCACCTGTCAAAGTGAGGTTATACTTTGTAAGGAAGAGCAAGTTGGTTGGAATTATACTCACTTATTCCTCCGAGACAGCAAAACAAAAAATAAAGGCAAGCTTTCCCTATTTAGGTAACAATGAAATCAGAGTCGAAATAACTACTCATAGAATGAAGAAATCACCTGTAAGGCAATTTGTCAAACTAGTGTGACTTTGAGTTAGAGAAAATATTCAACTAACTCAAATTACAGATGACAAGAGCTTAAGAGACATATAGAGCGATTCGTTTTAGTTGCAGGAAGTGTCTTCATCCATTGTGCCCTAATGTCTTGTGAATGTGGCTGATAAGGTTATCAGAAGTGCAAGACTGAACTGTTGATTTTCTCTTAGGTCTGCATTGCCATTTGACTATGTATTTTATTTTAGGACTCTGAAGGGAAATAAAATATAGCCATCATTAAAAACCTCTTTCTACATAATAAGCACATGCTGAAGGGTTATCATCAGCTATGGGTATGTAATTGGATAGATGTTCAAGAGGCTTCTGCTGCCTCCTCAAGGTTATGAACAAATGATACATATCTAACATGGATATGGATGTTTGCAGAGAGACATTCTTCTCTAAAACATTTGAAATGTCAAGAAATACCAATATAAAGCATAACTTTTTTTTTTTTTTTTTTTTTTTTTTACTAATTCTGTTCAGTGGTTCAGTAGTAGTAAGAAGGGCTTAAATAAAACAAAGGTCCAACACCACACTATTTTCAAAGTCCCGAGGATGGAAAGAGGATATAACTTCTATAGCTTGAGTAATCACAGTATAATGATTTGTCTCAAATCGTTTGAGACTAATCTCAAAACCCCTTCTCTCAAAGACATTGCTGATTTTCAGTCTCTCTACTCTCTGTTTAACTGAGGACAGAGAATCAGTTTAGAGCCAGTGCTTTTATTAGTTCTGCGTTGTCCACAGGGTGAAGGCAGTAGAGGTCTGGCAGATGGAAAACTCATGAATGTTGGCTGGTTTTGGAGACAATTCACAAGTTAAGTTTCCCAAGGTGGGGGAGGGGAGTGGATGTTTATAGAAAGATTTTAAGAGGAATGACGTGTTCCCAAACTTTTGGAGGTGATGCCAGCACCTGGCAGATTGAACTGATAGATTAAAGAAAGACAATTATAACACTCCACAGGGATGATAATGAAGGCAAGAACAAGGTTACTAATATTCTCATGAATGTGGGTTCACCTGACATGTAATGTCTAAATAGGGATATTGAAAACAACAGATGTTAAATTTTAAAAAGTTATGTTAATGACATTCAAGGGAAATAAGTCAATTGTTTTTATTATAAAAATGTTTCTTCATCTTTAAACCAAATAACATATATTTAAAGTGGATGAGAATTTCTTTTAAAATATCCTGACTATAATCCAAACTAAGCACAAATTCTTTATAGTTACACTAACAATAACTATAGTTTCTTCTCTTCTTAATTATTGATTTCTTGCATTTCTCCTGGGGAGAAAATTAAAGAGGAACTAGAGGCTAGAACTGGGAAAAAGATATAAAGGAAAGTGAAGTGTTTCACAAAATTGAGTAGATTGTTTTGAAAATCACCTTGGGACAAGATAAAGGAGCTGAGATGAAAGTATACCTAGTTCTTGGAACTGCCTTCAGTGTGTGCTGGGGTTGGGAGGCAGGGTGATTCCTAAGACAGCTGCTATATGTGGTCAATATTCTGATGGCAGAGTGGCAAGAGCTAAAGATTCAGGGTACCTTGTTTCAGACTCTTGGTTCTATCACTTACTAACCATATGCCATTAGCAATTTTCTTAACCTCTTGAAACCTCAGTTTTCTCATGTATCAACATAAGGGCATTGAATATTTTTATTTACTAAAACTGATGAAGGAACTAAGTGTGGTACTGGATTTGATACACTTAGCATGGTTTCTAGCAAAAGTTTATGTGACATGTTATTTTGGTGGTGTGCTTGTGGTGACACAGTCACAATGGACAAGAGTAAGCCTTTATTTAACTATTGAGGTATCATTTTTTTTCTTCCTGGGGCAATAAAGTAGTGTGAATTTCTCTCACACTTTAAGTGCAAACTGTTCTATTGTTAGACTAGCACTAGCAACTAAAAATCTTTTTAAGCCCAGATGACACCCATTACCTGGTTCTTCTATTCTTTGGAACAATACAATACATTTTGTTTCTTTTCCACTTATTGCTATTTCTAGTTTTGAAGACTAATCTTTCTCCCCTCCGTTTTCTAAATTCATCCAAATTGAGCAAATTTCTTTACTCATCTTTCTAGATTTATACTATCCACTATGGTAGTCACTAGCTATATGTGCCTACATTGAACCCTTGAAATGCAGCTAGTTCCTTTTGAGATGTCCTACAATGTTAATAAAAATACTGGATTTCAGACTTAGAATGAAAACCTAATTATAAAACTCTCATTAATTCTTTACATACTGATTATATTTGAAAAATATTTTAGATATTAGGGTTAAATAAAATATATTATTAAAAAATTTTATCTGCTTCATTTTTTTAATGTGGCTGCTAGAAAATTTATAACAACATATATATCTCATACTTGTTTCTTGCTTGTATTTCTATTGGGCAGCGTCGATCTACATAGAATCACTTGTAGAATTGAAGTGATTAGAAGAAGAGTTTACTAGAAGAAGAAAATAAAAAAAATATGTGGATTAAAAAAATAGACTTCGATTTTAAGATAAGTACCAAATATTTGTTATACTTTTGTTATAATTTCCCACAAATCACAGTCTCAAACTCATACATTTTTCAACATGTATGTCCATGAACTAATATAAAACACATTAAACGAGGGTTATGTGGTTTTAAATGAAGCCTATGTGTACAGCTACTCGCCCACCTTGCTCATGGAGCAGTGAGATTCCTGTTGGTCACTTGTCACAGACACTTAGTGTTATGCCCAGATCATAAGACCACCACCAAAAAGACCACCGAGAGCCAGACTTTCCGAAATGCAAAAGCAAGGCTTTATTCAGGCGGGCGGGCTGCAGCTCAGACCTCGTCCTAGGAGGAGGCGCCCGCTGGAATTTTACAGAGATTATATAGGCAATTTTACATGCAAAAAGTACATAGTCACATAGTTACATGTGTAGGTAACCTTGAAAATGATTGATGTCTGAGGTGACTTAAGCTGTGTTGTCCGAGGAGGGTTGGTCAGTTAGGAAAAACTGCTGACAAGGGAGTTTTCCTTGCTGGTTGTTTTTCTATCCTTTGTTAGCATATAGGGCAATAACCTTGATTGGCTTGCACTTGGTCCCTTGTTTACATATGGAGAATCACCTTCTATTGGTTCATGTCCGATTCCCTATTTGCATATGTAGGAACCATTTCTATTGGTTCTTGTCCCATCCTTTATTTGCATATGTGGGAACCATTTCTATTGGTTCTTGTCCCATCCTTTATTTGCATATCTGGGAACTGCTTTGGAATGTCTTCAGCTTAATGTAAACAGCAAAAGGGCTGCCGCCTTGAATGGCCTCACTTTGGCCCTTCACTTAGAAGCTAGAAACTTAGAAAATTTATCCTTACCCCTAAAAGCCCCTTTTGAAGATCAGTTGAAATTTTTTTCAACAGAAAACCTTTTGCTATGCCTCGGATTGTAGGCAAATTATAGTAACAAGAAAAATGACTCCCTTTTCATTACTCTTTGAAGACGAAGTGGATATTTCAAAGAAAAAACTATCTCAGAGCCTGGAAAGATTTAAACTAAACTTGTTAGTTTTCTTTTATATAGAACTCTACTATATAGCTGAAAAGTATTTCACAGAAATTAAAGGAAGGGAGGCCATGATATAGCACTGTTAAATGCATTTAGTTTAATTTAATTTAGTTCTGATTTTTATAAGGCTATAAATTGCACATGACCAATGTTTGGGAAATTATGTTCCCAGTGAAGTTCCCTAAAGTGCAGCAGAGTCTTCAGCTCATCCTTTATATCTACTTGATTTTATTGTGGGGCTCCAACATTTCTTCCAGCCTGAACTGCTTAAATAAAAATATTGTTTGTGCTTCCTCAAAGTACCAATAAGCAAGCTTTTAAAATTATTTGGAGTATTTTATTCTGAATATCTGAAATAAATTTTTTGGAGGAAATTTCAGTAAACATTTATTAGCTACCAATAGGGTTAATCCAAGAATTTAAGAAATGTTTAATTTTGCATGAAAAATTCTCCCTTCAAGACAGCAAAAATGAAGCTTTCTTAAAGAAATTTTTAATTTTAATAGAAATTGTCAATTTTAAATGGAAAATATATCAGTTAAAATAATATAAATCAAGTGTTCTCAGCCTTGGCATAGTTGACATTTTCAGCCAGAGAATTCTTTATTCTGTTCTGTGCATTATAGGATGTTCAGCAATAGCTCAAGGCCCCTGCCTACTAACATATCAGTAACACAGTAACATTCCTGTCCCCAGTTCCAATAGCCCAAAATATCTCCAGATTAGGTCACATGTCCACTGGGCATCCCTGGTTGAGAACTATTGGCTTAGGTTTTGCTATGGTTAAGAATATAAAAAAGTGAATCTCACAGAATGAACACAGCAAAATTAGATTCATTCATTCATTCATTCTGTATTATTATTATTATTATTGTTATGTCATGTTAGCCATCATACAGTATATCATTAGTTTTTGATGTAGTGCTCCATGATTCATTGTTTGTGTTTAACACCCAGTGCTCCCAGCAATCCATGCCTTCCTTAATATATGTTCTATGTAGGAAATCTTGGCTCATGATATTCACTCAGACGTTAGTGCTGCCTGTATCTGTTTCCACATACACACACAAAAAAACAAAAATGTGACTAGAAAATTGGAAAATTACTTGCTAGCCCTTACTCCCATCTCTGCCAGTAACTGACCTTCTGCTCACATTTCCTTAATCAAAACAAAATATCAGGGGGAAAAAAATCTGGGAATGCCTAATGTCAAAGAGGCGGGCAGGTTCAGTCCTCCCATGAACTATGAAGCGGGTGACATGGGATAATTGTAAATAGCCCTAAAGACCACTGCAAGAAGTTTAGGAAAGAGGATGAAGAAGAAATGAAATCTGAAGAGAGCATGGAAGAAAAAGTCTTCTTTGAAAAAGACAACTACAAGTCAGGAAATGTCATTATAGGAAGAGGAAAGAGTATGAGCAGTGACTGATGAAGAATGACCATTTTATGGACAATATCTTAATAGCATTTTCCTTATAAGAAAGTGCTTGGGTACAAAGGTCAGCACTTCAAAGTTGTGGTTCCAAATGCATTTGAATATCTTTTTGTTTTTATGTATAAAACTTTTGTATGTATCTCAAATAATTACAATATAAGTTAAATTTTTGAATGTTTACTGTGACAGTTAAGAGTCTGGTGGACTTTCCATCGGTTATCTAATTTAAATCTTTATAACCTGATATCATTAACACTGTTGATATCTTTTTTAATATGAGACAACTGAAAATAAGTATAATTTGACATAGTCAAACAATTTGTATGTGAAGCATTTGGTCTAAAACTCACGTTGTTCTGATTCTAAAATGTATGCCCTAAACAATTATACTGTACACTATATATCCCAATATAAATTATGTTTATATAACATAAATTCTAAGGTGAACATTTTTCTTACTTTATAACATATCTCATATCTATAAACATCTTACAATCAATGTCATGTCATAGTTTAATTGGCTGCTTTTCCCCTTCTCCCAGTGGTACATAAAATAATAGTATGTTTTGTAATGAATAAATAGCATCTTATATTCAATAAATCTTTTAGGACAGCCTCATCCATTAAGGAAAAGACAAAGTCATTGCCATGCAGAAGCCATTAGCATCTAATCTGAAACTACAGAGCAAGTATTGCAGACTTTTTGTTAACTCAAACAACTGTGACTCACTGGCTCAGATCAGAGGCTTCTGACTTCTTAGGAGAGGTACTCATTTTCCTGTTTTTCAGATTCATCTCATTTGCAATACAGCTTCTTCCAAGAGCAGGAACATTCCTTCCCCAACTGCAGTAGGGACATTAAAAAGGGTGAAATATCCAAGCGGATTGATGGAAAGGAAGAATCAATATCTATTTTGGGTAGTAAATATTTTTTGGCAAAATGGATTTTGAGCAGACTACTATTTACTTTTTCTTTGGACAGTTCATCGGCCTTTCTTTCTTTAGGAAATGTACCTGGTTTTAGTTTTGTGTTAACCATTCCTCCCCAACTGTAGATTCAGTGTCTGTGGTTTGAGTTAAGCTGATTCTACTCCCACCTCTGATGGTAAGATATACTTTATAAAAGATTAATGCATTTGAACTCTCTGGCCACGGTAATTGGTTACAGCCATTCCAACTGGTCTATTCAGAGTTAACCCCTCCAGCTTTGCTTAAGAAACTAGGAAATATTCGAACAAAAGAAGATGCAAAATTTAGAAATGCTGAAGCCATCGTACTAATTCCCTGACAAGAGAGACATCTAAACGGTCACAAAGACGAGAGAGAGTCAGAAACCAAGTCCAGGGGAAATCAGTTGACTTTCTATCATAAGTCACACCCAAAGTCAACCTTTTCTCTGGGTTTTCAATTATGTGAATGAATTCTCTTTTATCATCAGCCAGTTTTAGTTATGTTTTCTGTCACTGGCAACTGAAAGCGGTCTAAGTGATACAACCATTATTAGCATTATAAAAATGCTTTGCAAAGTACAAGAAGATATAGAGAAACACACAATTGGTTTGAAAAAGGGAACAAAACAGCTTCAGGGCATTAAAACTGTTGTGGGCTGGGGTTTCTGGGTGGTTAAGTGGGTTAAAGGCTCTGCCTTCAGCTCAGGTCATTATCCCAGGGTCCTGGAATTCAGTCCTTTTTGATTCTCTGCTTGGCAGGTAGCCTGCTTCCCTTCCTCTCTCTCTGCCTGACTCTCTGCCTACTTGTGATCTCTGTCGGTCAAATAAATAAATAAAATCTTAAAAAAAAAAAAAACAAAAACTTGTGGGCAAATCATGTTATGCATATAAGATAGGGAAATTATCTTGGGTCAAAATCTTTAGTAGATTTTTTTCTTAAAACTGATTTTCACATTTTTAAGAATTAAAAGAAAACTGTCACTGAAATGTCCTGGTCAATTCAGACCAGGAATGAAAAAAAATAACTAGAACTGTGTGCCTATAGCCAAAAGGATAAAATTGGCTGGGTAATTACCAGGGTAAATAAGAATACAAAAATGGATTCTTCATTTTATATCATTTTGTTTGTAAAGGCAAACTTTAAGAGATAAATAAACATAGCACTGATTTTTCCACATCCTAATTTTGTTTGATATCAAAGTAAAATGAATAAGAGTATAGTTATGTTACGATTACATGTATTTTTTGGAAAGCTGAATGAAATGGGTGTGTGCATAGAGGGAGGGAAGAGAAAAGAAAGAGAGAGAGACAGAGGGAGAGGGATGGAACCTGATAGTGGATATTTTAACTGAATCAGAACTTTGGACAGTCTTTATAACAGAGTCTCCTATGGAAGATACATTTTTCCTCTGTTGGCAGTATCTGTCGTTCTCTTCAGATCCCTTGGAACCATGAGGGACCACATCCACATCTTCTGTCTCTGTGTGTCTATCCATTCTATATTAGGACTCAGCGAAGTGTATGGTGCCCTTTACAATGTCAGACTGTTTCTGCCTGCTACCTAATGCCTATTGAATTTACTCTATTTCACCAGTCATTCTCTTGCAAACATTATGAGCTTTTGTACACCTTGAATTTTAACACCCAGAATGACGGCTTTTTGTGGCAAGTGTAACTTCTCATCTGTACACATTTTATCAGATATTAGAAATCAAGCCTGTTGGCTGGTACAAAATAAATGGCAGAACGGAAGGCCTCTGTGGCATAAAAACACACATTGCAGAACGTGCTCACATCAGAGAGATGTGATGAACTGCTCATTCGCTGAGGATATTTGTACAATAGAGCATTAAAGCCTCTTGGCAGAACATTTTACAGCACAATCTGCCATACTAGCTCCGGCTCTCATTAGATGAGAGGGTACGCTGGTCTCTCAAAGTTGGGAAAGATGTATTATAGACACACACATATATACGTATGTTAGGAAACTCTTCAGAGATGGTAGCATTATAATGAATTGGAGCTGGGCAAGGTATTACTAAATGCAGGAAGTACATATTTGAAAAACAAACGATCCAAGTTTAAGTTTTCAAAAATATAGATGAGTTACACAAGATAGTTGGATTTTTTTCACTTCTCTAAAATGTCAAAAAGGTAATTTAGGTAGCCAAAGTACTTAGATCCTAACTCTTCATTTTGGACCTATATTTGATCATATTCCAGAGTGAAGACTGATGTGTGTGATATCAGTATCTATAATTATGTGGACAGGGATACACTTCTAAGGAGACTGAAGATATCAAGTATAGATTTTAATCCAACTGACATTGCCCTTATTAATTTGGTGTGCAAGCCCAGCTTAACAGGTTGATGCCTGGGACAGATATTTTTGGGTGTTTAGTTTGCTGCTTCATAAGGCACACATATTAAATACACATTTTGTCATGATGTGGTATACAAGTTACACAGCAAAAATAATATCTAAAATGTAAAGAGTGGCTTTTATGAATTGCTTACCACTTCTCTGGAAATGTCTGGTTGCTTTACAAATATAATCTTGTGATCCTTATAATGGCTCCGCAAGCTATGTGTCCCTGTCCACATTATAAAGCTGAGACAGTTGAGGCTCCAAGAAGATGAGTTTATAGCAACTTAAGTATCTTCAAGGAAGTCTGTCTGTCTCCCAAAACTATTCTTCCAACTCTGGCATACTGCTGTTAAACATCCAGTTCTTAGCTTTCCTTCACAAAGATGCCAGAAGAGAAAGTTATTTAACCTTGACAAGAAGGAAGGAACTTGAAGAAGAAAAAGTGTTTTCTTTTAAAATAAGATTCTAATATCCAATTCCCTGTAGCCCTGAGGACCGATGATCTGTACTAAGTTATTACACACCCTAGCAATTCTCCTATGCCCACTTCTGCCTCAGTAGAAACACATGAGTTGATCAATTCCGTTTGTAATTACATCTGGGAAAAGGGATTATAGAGACAAATATACTTAGCTGTTTTGTTCCCATGAGTACAACATGAAATTAATCACTGGACCAATCTTTCCCTTGCTCCAGTAGTATTGATCAAGGCAAATCCTCTGCTAAGTCTGGCACATACGAATCCTAAACAAGAGTATTTAGAAGAACAAAATCAAAATGTTTACTTCAAAAACCAATTTGATCCCTTAATGAGAAGATTAGTAGTAATGATTGTAAACTTCCAGTAATAGTCACTAGGTATGAAATTCCTTGGCCTAGAGCATTTAGTTATTTTTGCATTTTAACTATAATTGTGTTTGACAGTGAACTCTATTCAGTAATTCAGAAGCACAGGAAATATTTAAATTTATAATGGTCGTGTCACCAACTTCTCATAACCCATAATGCTGATCAGCTGCTTTGACAAACATGACTGGGAATTCCTAGGAGTGTGACGCAATGATTTGCTTACTTCACATTGAAATTGATAGGGTATTAAATGTAGCTGAATGTTTAATACTTTCAAGAAATGGATACTGTGCTTTCTTTCAGTTATCTTGTACATAGACAAAATAAAAAGATTTTTACTACCTTTCATAAAATATCTAAGAAGACTCATTTCCCTTTTGTGACCATTCTCTAGAGTATGCATTTGCAGTGTGTCTCAGAATACAGTCTGTGGTATGTTATTAGTTTTTTATCATGCATTAAAGACCTTATAGGTAAATATATTTTGGGGAGATATATGGTTCAAAAAACATTAAAGATTTCACAGAGTCTTTCATAGACAAATCAAGTTAGAACACTTCAAAATAAAGTGATGATTCTTCAAAAGGTTAGAATTAAATTCCAACAAATTTTCAGTGTATATTTTTGTCTCAGAGGATGTTACAAGATTGGTGTTCTGTAGTGCACAGCTTGAGAACTATTATTTAGGAAATACAGAGTACAGAATCTCTTCAATACACTGTCTTATACTCTGTACTTTGAGTGATGGGTCAGGATGAGGAGCAAATACAAAATATTCTAAATAGAAATCAATCTCTGGCAAACGTGCTAGAGAGGTAATTAGAAATAGGTATATGGGTTGCTTTTCTTTTCATATGATCTGGCATTCTTATCAGATAATCTAACTTAACCCTCACAAATCCAACAGCTTACTGGATGCCTATGATATTCCAGGTGATAAGTATGACACTTTTTTTTAATAGATCATAAAAATAATACATGCTCATCAGGGAAAATTGGGAAAATGTAAGTACAAGGAAGAAAAAAAAGTCTTCTATAATACAATATTTATTCTTATATTTTCTGCAGATTTTTTTCTTTATTATTCTTTTTAAAATTATTTATTTATTTATTTATTTTTAAAGATTTTTTTTTTAATTTATTTGACAGAGAGAGATCACAAGTAGGCAGAGAGGCAGTCAGAGAGAGAGAGAGAGGGAAGCAGGCTCTCTGCTCAGCAGGGAGCCTGATGCGGAACTGGATCCCAGGACCCTGAGATCATGACCTGAGCTGAAGGCAGCGGCTTAACCCACTGAGCCACCCAGGCGCCCCTTTATTTTTTTTATTTAAACATATAATGTAACCCCACCACCCTCTCCCAACCCCCATCCCCCCCACCCCCCTCAGTTTGTTTTATGACATTAAGAGTCTCTTTTGGTTTGTCTCCCTCCCCAACACATCTTGTTTCATTTTTTCTTTTCCTACAACCTTAGCCCCCACCCTCATTGCATCTACACTTCCTCATATCAGGGAGACCATATGATAGTTGTCTTTCTCCAACTGACTTATTTTGCTAAGCATAATACCCTTTAGTTCCATCCATGTTGTCCCAAATGGTAAGATTTCATTTCTTTTTTTTTTTTTTAAGATTTTATTTATCTATTTGACAGACAGAGATCACAAGTAGGCAGAGAGGCAGGCAGAGAGAGAGGAGGAAAAAGGCTCCCCACAGAGCAGAGAGCCTGATGCAGGGCTCGATCCCAGGATCCTGGGACCATGACCCAAGCTGAAGGCAGAGGCTTTAACCCACCGAGCCACCCAGGTGCCCTAGATTTCATTTCTTTTGATGGCTGCATAGTATTCCATTGTATATATATACCACCTCTTTATCCATTCATCTGTTGATGGACATCTAGGTTCTTTCCATAACTTGGCTATTGTGGACATTGCTGCAAAAAACATTCGGGTACACATGCCCCTTCAGATCACTACGTTTGTATCTTTAGGGTAAATACCCAGTAGTGCAATTGCTGGGTCATAAGGTAGCTCTATTTTCAACTTTTTAAGGAACCTCCATGCTGTTTTCCAGGGTGGTTTCGCCAGCTTGCATTCCCACCAACAGTGTAGGAGGGTTCCCCTTTCTCCACATCCTCGCCAGCATCTGTCATTTCCTGACTTGTTCACTTTAGCCATTCTGACTGGTGTGAGGTGGTATCTCATTGTGGTTTTGATTTGTATTTCCCTGATTCCCAGTGATGTGGAGCACTTTTTCATGTGTCTGTTGGCCATCTGGATGTCTTCTTTGCAGAAATGTCTGTTCATGTCCACTGCCCATTTCTTGATTGGATTATTTGTTCTTTGGGTGTTGAGTTTGCTAAGCTCTTTATAGATTTTGGATACTAGCCCTTTATCTGATAGGTTGTTTGCAAATATCTTCTCCCATTCTGTCAATTGTTTTTTGGTTTTGTTGACTGTTTCCTTTGCTGTGCAAAAGCTTTTGATCTTGATGAAGTCCCAATAGTTCATTTCTTCCCTTGCTTCCTTTGCCTTTGGCGTTGTTCCTAGGAAGAAGTTGCTGCGGCTGAGGTCGAAGAGGCTGCTGCCTGTGTTCTCCTCAAGGATTTTGATGGGTTCCTTTCTCACATTGAGGTCCTTCATCCATTTTGAGTCTATTTTTGTGTGTGGTGTAAGGAAATGGTCCAATTTCATTTTTCTGCATGTGGCTGTCCAATTTTTCTAACACCATTTGTTGAAGAGTCTTTTTTCCATTGGATATTCTTTCCTGCTTTGTCGAAGATTAGTTGACCATAGAGTTGAGGGTCTATTTCTGGGCTCTCTATTCTGTTCCATTGAACTATGTGTCTTTTTTTCTGCCAGTACCATACTGTCTTGATGATGACAGCTTTGTAATAGAGCTTGAAATCTGGAATTGTGATGCCACCAACTTTGGCTTTCTTTTTCAATATTCCTTTGGCTATTCCAGGTCTTTTCTGGTTCCATATACATTTTAGGATTATTTGTTCCATTTCTTTGAAAAAATTGGATGGGATTTTGATAGGCATTGCATTAAATGTGTAGATAGCTTTAGGTAGCATAGACATTTTCACAATATTTATTCTTCCAATCCATGAGCATGGAACATTTTTCCATTTCTTTGTGTCTTCCTCAATTTCTGTCATGAGTACTTTATATTTCTCTGAGTATAGATTCTTTGCCTCTTTGGTTAGGTTTATTCCTAGGTATCTTATGGTTTTGGGTGTAATTGTAAATGGGATTGATTCCTTAGTTTCTCTTTCTTCTGTCTTGTTGTTGGTGTAAAGAAATGCAATTGATTTCTGTGCATTGATTTTATATCCTGAAACTTTACTGAATCCCTGCACAAGTTCTAGCAGTTTTGGAGTGGAGCCTTTTGGGTTTTCCACATATAGTATCATATCATCTGCAAAGAGTGAGAGTTTGACTTCTTCTTTGCTGATTTGGATGCCTTTAATTTCTTTTTGTTGTCTGATTGCTGAGGCTAGGACTTCTAGTAGTATGTTGAATAGCAGTGGTGATAACGGACATGCTTGCCGTGTTCCTGACCTTAACGGAAAAGCTCTCAGTTTTTCTCCATTGAGAATGATACTTGCTGTGGGTTTTTCATAGATGGCTTTGATAATATTGAGATATGTGCCCTCTATCCCTACATTTTGAAGAGTTTTGATTCGGAAGGTGTGCTGTACTTTGTCAAATGCTTTTTCAGCATCTACTGAGAGTATCATATGGTTCTTGCTCTTTCTTTTGTTAATGTATTGTATCACATTGATTGATTTGTGGATGTTGAACCAAACTTGCAGCCCTGGAATAAATCCCACTTGGTTGAGGTGAATAATCATTTTAAGGTACTGTTGGATCCTACTGGCTAGTATTTTGGTGAGAATTTTTGCATCTGTGTTCATCAAGGATATTGGTCTGTAATTCTCTTTTTTGATGGGGTCCTTGTCTGGTTTGGGGATCAAGGTGATGCTGGCCTTATAAAATGAGTTTGGAAGGTTTCCTTCCATTTCTATTTTTTGGAACAGTTTCAGGAGAATAGGCATTAATTCTTCTTTAAATGTTTGGTGGAATTCCCCAGGGAAGCCATCTGGCCCTGGGCTTTTGTTTGTTTGGAGATTTTTGATGACTGTTTCAATCTCCTTACTGGTTATGGGCCTATTCAGGTTTTCTATTTCTTCCTGGTTCAGTTTTGGCAGTTTATATGTCTCTAGGAAAGCATCCATTTCTTCCAGATTGTCGAATTTGTTGGCATAGAGTTGCTCATAATATGTTCTTATGATTGTTTGTATTTCTTTGGTGTTGTTTGTGATCTCTCCTCTTTCATTCATGATTTTATTTATTTGGGTCCTTTCTCTTTTCTTTTTGATAAGTCTGGCCAGAGGTTTATCAATCTTATTAATTCTTTCAAAGAACCAGCTCCTAGTTTCATTGATTTGTTCTATTGTTTTTTTGGTTTCTATTTCATTGATTTCTGCTTTGATCTTTATTATTTCTCTTCTCCTGCTGGGTTTAGGCTTTCTTTGTTGTTCT
>ML103578.1:68057-117403 GCA_003697995.1 Taxidea taxus jeffersonii
GGATGGAATGTTCTGAATATATCTGTGATGTCCATCTGCTCCAGTGTATCATTTAAGACCTTTATTTCCTTGTTGATCTTTTGCTTGGATGATCTCTCCATTTCAGTGAGGGGCGTGTTAAAGTCCCCTACTGTTATTGTATTCTTGTCAATATGTTTCTTTGATTTTGTTATTAATTGGTTTATATAGTTGGCTGCTCCCATGTTAGGGGCATAGATATTTAAAATTGTTAGTTCTTCTTGTTGGACAGACCCTTTGAGTATGACATAGTGTCCTTCCTCATCTCTTATTATAGTCTTTGGCCTAAAATCTAATTGATCTGTTATAAGGATTGCCACCCCAGCTTTCTTCTGACATCTATTAGCATGGTAAATTGTTTTCCACCCCCTTTGAATCTGGAAGTATTTTCGGATCTAAAATCTGTTTCTTGTAGGCAGCATATGGATGGGTTGTGTTTTTTTATCCATTCTGAAACCCTGTGTCTTTTGATTGGGGCATTTAGCCCATTTACGTTCAGGGTAACTATTGAGAGATATGAATTTAGTGCCATTGTATTGCCTGTGAGGTGATTGTTACTGCATATTGTCTCTGTTCCTTTCTGATCTACTACTTTTGGGGTCTCTCTTTGCTTAGATGACCCCTTTCAATATTTCCTGTAGAACTGGTTTGGTGTTTACAAATTCTTTCAGTTTTTGTTTGTCCTGGAAGCTTTTTATCTCTCCTTCTATTTTCAATGATAACCTAGCTGGATAAAGTATTCTTGGCTGCATGTTTTTCTCGTTTAGTGCTCTGAATATGTCATGCCAGTTCTTTCTGGCCTGCCAGGTCTCTGTGGATAAGTCTGCTGCCAATCTAATATTTTTACCATTGTATGTTATAGACTTCTTGTCCTGTGCTGCTTTTGGGATTTTCTCTTTGTCGCTAAAACTTGTAAATTTTGCTATTAGATGGAGGGGTGTGGACCGATTCCTATTGATTTTGAGGGGTGTTCTCTGCACCTCCTGGATTTTGATGCTTGTTCCCCTTGCTATATTAGGGAAATTCTCTACAATAATCCTCTCCAGTATACCTTCTGCTCCTCTTTCTTTTTCTTCTTTTTCTGGAATCCCAATTATTCCAATGTTGTTTCGTCTTATGGTATCACTTATCTCTCAAATTCTCCCCTCATGGTCCAGTAGTTGTTTGTCTCTCTTTTGCTCAGCTTCTTTATTCTCTGTCATTTGGTCTTCTATGTCACTAATTCTTTCTTCTGCCTCATTTATCCTAGCAGTAAGATCCTCCATTTTTTATTGCACCTTATTAATAGCTTTTTTTATTTCAACTTGATTAGATTTTAGTTCTTTTATTTCTCCAGAAAGGGCTTTTATTTCTCCTGACAGGGTTTCTCTAATATCTTCCATGCTTTTTTCTAGCCCGGCTAGAACCTTGAGAATCATCATCCTGAATTCCAGATCTGACATATTACCAATGTCTGTATTGATTAGGTCCCTAGCCTTCGGTACTTCTTCCTGTTCTTTTTTTTTTTGTGGTGAGTTTTTCCACCTTGTCATTTTGTCCAGATAAGAATATATGAAGGTGGGATGCCTGGGTGGCTCAGTTGGTTAAGCAGCTGCCTTCAGCTCAGGTCATGATCCCAGCGTCCTGGGATCGAGTCCTGTATCGGGCTCCTTGCTCTGCAGGGAGCCTGCTTCTCCCTCTGCCTCTGCCTGCCACTCTGTCTGCCTGTGCTCACTCTCTCTGACAAATAAAATAAAATAAAAAAAGAATATATGAAGGAGCAATTGTAATAGTAACAGGGTGGCAAAGACCCCAGGAAGATGTGCTTTAACCAAATCAGAAGAGACCCCAAATCGTGGGGCGGGGGGGGGGAGAAAGGTGGTAAAAAGAAGTTCAGAAAAGAGAAAAAAAATAAAAAAAAGAGAACACAAATAAAGAAAAACTATAAAAAAAGAAATATATATATATATATATATATGTATTAGACTGGTGACTAGAACAGGGTCACCCACTTAATTTTGGGAGTATTTGGGTCTCTTAGAAGAAACTACCTCCCCAAATTTTAAAGAATGCAAAACATATATAAGGGTAAACACAATGAAGGGATGAAATATGACTATAAAGATTAAAATTTTTTTTTTTTTCCAACAAAGGAGTTGATAAGGTAAGTTGGTAGGGAGAATAATAAAAAAAAAAGTGGGGAGAACTTCCTTGGGCTGGAGACTAGATCAAGCCCGGTACTGGATTTGGGGTGTATTTTGATCTATTAGAAGAAGTTGTACCGCAAATTTTTAAGATAAAAAAAAAACCCTACGTGTATACAAAGAATAAAGTTAGATACAGTCAAGGATAAAATATGAATATAATAATAAATGTTCAAAAAAGATTTTTTTAAGAAAGTTATTAAGATAAACTAGTTAAAAAACATTAAAAAAGGAAAGGGTAAAAGTTAAAAAAATAGCAGAAGAGAAAAAAATTTTTAAAAAATTAACTTTGCAAGACTAAAGATTCATGGGGAAAAAGCCAAGAATTCCATGCTTTGCTTTCTCCTCCTCTGGAATTCCGCTGTTCTCCTTGTTGAGTGTACTTGGTCTTGGCTGGATTTCTTGTTGATCTTCTGGGGGAGGGGCCTGTTGTAGTGATTTTCAAGTATCTCTGCCTCAGGCGGAATTGCACGGCCCTTACCAGGGGCCGGGCTACGTAATCCTCTCAGGTTCGATTTCTGGGGCTTTTGTTCCCTGAACACTTTCTGTAGAGTTCCGGAGGATGGGAATGAAAATGGCAGCCACCCAATCTCCAGCTCAGAGGAGCTGAGAGCTCGGGGCCCCAGTCTTCAATGCACCTTCAGAGAAAAGCGCTTAATCACTCCCGTCTCCCCAGCGCTTGGAGAAAATTGCTTGCAATCAGTCCCGTCTCAGTGGCCTCTGGCTGCACTCCGAGGTCACCCAGCCTGTGACCAAGCATCTCTGTCTCTGGCAGAGTCCCACCTGGAGTCTCCGAACCCCACAGATACCTGAGCTCTCCCATGTCGGAGTCTCCCCGGATCTTGTGGGGACCCCATGCACAGAGCACCAGCCCATGTCACAGATTACGGTTCAAGGTAACCCCGAGTTGAGAGCTCACTCCTCAGCTCTGTCTCCGCAGCCGGCCTCCCCGCTCTAATACCTGTGAGCTCTGCAACACTCAGACACTCCCGATCTTTTTGTGACCCCGCAGGACCTGAGTCCACGCTGTCCCCCTGAGGTCTTCACCCCAGTTTAGCCTCTGGAACAATGTCCCTCCATGGAGCAGACTTTTAAAAGTCCTGATTTTGTGCTCCGTTGTTCCATCGCTTGCTTGGAGCCGGCCCCTCCCCCCAGGGTCTATCTTCCCGTCGCATTGGATTCACTTCTCCACTGGTCCTACCTTTTAGAAAGTGGTCGATTTTCTGTTTCTAGAATTGTTGCTCTTCTTCTCTTCAATCTCCTGTTGGATTCGTAGGTGTTCGGAATGGTTTGATAGGCTATCTAGCTGATCTCCTGCTGCCTGATGTCATCTCAGCCTGCTACTTCTCCGCCATCTTGACTCTCTCTGCAGATTTTTTTTAAATGCAAAGATGTCAAGCCCACCAAGAATCTAAAAAAATGAATAGTATTTATCTTCAAAATTAAATATTGGTATTTGATCTATGCCATTCGAAATAATGAGACATAATGCAAGTGTAGTACATAGATCAATTGGTACGGCAGTGTCAGTGGGGTCAATAGATTCACATTCTGTCTTAGATTTTAAAATTTAGATAATATGATTTACTTTTTTAAACATTACTGCAAATGATTTAAATGGAATAACAGTAGTGAAAGACTGCTGAACTTCCTGCATTAAATTCTTCACAGATTATACTCTGCAACGAAAAAAAAAATCAAAACTGTAGGTAGAAGTAGTTTGTTTCTTTTTCCTGCTTTATCTTGGTTAATTCCCATTTCCAAATAATGTTTAAGATAACAAATATTCTTTAGTTAAAGTTTCAATCACTTTATCTCCAAGAGTTTTTTCCTAACATTTCTCAAAACAACAGCAATACTTGTTTCAGTAACTGAATCTTAAATAAAGAAAATCATGCTGTACTAAGATGATATTTAAGAGTTTTTCTTCTCCTTTAATTATCTGTAGTGAATAGAAATTAATGTGTTCTTTTCTTGTTTTTCATTATATTCTGTCTTAATGGTCTAAAAATTTCATGATGAGTTCTTGTCAAGTTGTTCCCATTTTAAAAGCTCTGATTTATTTATTTATTTTTAAAGCAAATAATACTTAACTGCTGTGGAACAAGTGGTGCACAAACTATCATTTTTCTTCTGAAGGTCTTATACATCATGGTCAGAAATCCATCTTTACTATATTAAGCACAAAGGGCTGATTGAGACAAACACTTCTAAGAGCCATTTTCCCCAGTAATCAAGACTTAAGTGTCATTCAACCTTGTACACCATATTCATTTTTGCCAATTTTGGTGCAGACTTGAGATCTTCAAAGATCCAAAAAGTTTTAATCTTCCATCATGACATCACCACCACATTGTGTCTCATTTTTAACAAAGAAAAACTGATCCAAAGTAAGATTAGTTCATCTTCTATCACAGTGCCAGAACAGTAGTCCCCCTTATCTCAATAATATGTCCATGTCATTATCCAGCATAAAGGGTATATTAAGTTATGACTTGGCCTAGAAGTTCAAGATCATAATTTGTGTAGTAGCTTCATTAGTAGATTATTGCTAACATAACCAGCTGCATTGCCACAAGGTGAACAAATTAAAAAAAAATCATTCTTTCTGTTACATCTTACAATTGCTGGAGGGCTCTGGGTAGTGGGGATTCTTTTAAAGCACCAGGATTAATTTTAGCAAACCTCAGTTTTTTATTGGCTAGCTCAAAGTAACTCATTATATCTGGCCTTAGAACATAAGTCTCCATATGAGTTGCAGAGATACAGCATTTGCACCAAATAACTAGAGCTATAGAAATGATAACTGTAGAGGTTTTTATTTGAACCAGACCCCAAAGCTGCAAGTAGTACAGCTTCTAGCACTTTGAGATTCATGGGTGGCTTTCTGTGTCTTGAATCAAGGCACAGGCAAGAGGGGCTCTTCCATGTTGGAAACATTCAAAAGAAATTTAAAACATCATAGTTTAGGAAGGATTTCTGAATTTATTCAGAAATAAATGGTTTATTTGGTAATGTTTTTATCATTTTTCTGCTTGAAGCACATTCTGTTGCATTTATGTGTTGGCACCAACTCTTGGTTATTTAAAATGTAGTTAGTAAATCCAAAGGAAATGCTCACAAATCTAATTTACTAAGATATCACCTTCAAATTCATAATACAAATAGCATAAATCTAGAAAGTATAATCACCTGCAGATGTTTCTGTATTCAATTCAAGGTTTTTTTTTTTTTTTTAATACATTAGCTATGTGTTTCCCATTTTTGTTAAAGTCTATCAGTGGTGACAGAAATCCCATTCATAATCATTCTTCACTTTTCCTAGGATCTTGGCCTGTGTGAAGGACCCATTTTCCTGCCTCAGTAGACTCTGAGATTCAAACGTTTTAATGATGATCTTTACTTTGTCCATGTTTGTAAGTAGGTGGCTGGTTGTGGCAGGCTTTTCATAATACCCCTGTTCAGTCACCTAAAGCTGAAGTGAGTCTTTTGCTTTCACACTTCTGCATTGGATTTAATGTTGGATTTTATAAAATCTGTGGTACTAAATTTGTTGAAAGAAATTTAAGTGCTCCTTGAGGTTTTTTTTTTTTTTTTTACTTTATTTAAGCTTTATTTAAACATATGATGTAACCCCACCACCCTCACCCAACCCCTCTTCCCCCCACCCCCCTCAGTTTGTTTTATGACATTAAGAGTCTCCTTTGGTTTTTCTCCCTCCCGATCCCATCTTCTTTCATTTTTACTTTTCCTACCACCTTAACTCCCACCCCCGTTGCATCTCCACTTCCTCATATCAGGGAGATCATGTGGTAGTTGTCTTTCTCCAGTTGACTTATTTCGCTAAGCATAATACGCTCTAGTTCCATCCATGTCATCGCAAATGGTAAGATTTCATTTCTTTTGATGGCTGCATAGTATTCCATCGTATATATATACCACATCTTCTTTATCCATTCATCTGTTGATGGACATCTAGGTTCTTTCCATAACTTGGCAGAATAGAAAGCCCAGAAATAGACCCTCAACTCTATGGTCAACTAATCTTCGACAAAGCAGGAAAGAACATCCAATGGAAAAAAGATAGCCTCTTCAACAAATGGTGTTGGGAAAATTGGACAGCCACATGCAGAAAAATGAAATTGGACCATTTCCTTACACCACACACGAAAATAGACTCAAAATGGATGAAGGACCTCAACGTGAGAAAGGAATCCATCAAAATCCTTGAGGAGAACACAGGCAGCAACCTCTTCGACCTCAGCCGCAGCAACTTCTTCCTAGGAACAACGCCAAAGGCAAGGGAAGCAAGGGAAAAAATGAAATATTGGGACTTCATCAAGATCAAAAGCTTTTGCACAGCAAAGGAAACAGTCAACAAAACCAAAAGACAACTGACAGAGTGGGAAAAGATATTTGCAAACGACATATCAGATAAAGGGCTAGTATCTAAAATCTACAAAGAGCTTAGCAAACTCAACACCCAAAAAACAAATAATCCAATCAAGAAATGGGCAGAGGACATGAACAGACATTTCTGCTCCTTGAGGTTTTTAAAAGTAGCTAATTAAATCCATTGTATTTCACTTGACAAGCTGCTTGGACTTACCCTCCTTAACCTTACACGTGCAAAATTCATCTCAGAAAAGAAAGCTGTGGAATTCAGCTTTGCTCCTCTCTCCTTTCTCACTTCAAAGGATAAAATATTTAGATGGCTTACCAAATTACATATTGATTTGAGTTAAAAAATATTGATCTAGTTTTACTTGCAGAGATCTGTATTTCCAGGGGTGCCATTTTGCTTTCTGAAATCTTATGTTGCCCCTGATATATATACCACACTCCTTACTGCTTATCATCTCATTTCCTACTTATTACAATTCCTAAAGATAGTGATTTCCCAGATTAATGTAAGGATGTGATTTTGTGTTTTGCCATATCCTTTTAAGTTATCTTTTTGTCCCTTTACCTGTCTGTTTCTGTTTTAGATTTTTAAAATATCTTACTATGTCAAATGCATTAACAATTAGTCCAGTATGTTCAGCTTCCACTGTAAACACATGACTACTGGATCTTCTCTATCTTCAGGATTACTTGGCCTCTAGGGATAGATGAAACCTTTAAAAAAAATGTGATGTCTGCAGTCTCTGACTTCTAGCACTTTACTTACTTTATTTGTATGGGGAAAAGGAAGGAAAAGAACCTTTAAAGAAAGGATAAGACTTCTGTATCTGTTAGGCATTTGATGTCCATTTCCTCACAACATTCCCATAATAATCCTAAAAAGAAACTATGCCTACTCTCTAAATGAGTTAATTAAAATTTGGAGAAATTAAATATCAGCCTCAAGTTCTTAGAGCTAATAAGAGACAGTGAGGATTTAAATATAGGACTCCTGACTCCACAGCCTGACTCTTCTCCACTAATCAGATTACTTTCCTTTTATAGCTTTACATTCTAGCTTACTTTGTGTTTTCATTATTTATATGCATATTATTTCTCCCTTTTAGGTCAGTAATTTTCAAAGCATGGCTTAAAAAGTATTAGCATCAAATTCACCAGGATTAGGTGTTTGAGTGCTGATTGATTCCTGGGTGTAGTCTTAGATCTACTGAATTGCAAAATCTTAGCAGAAGGCAGAATCTACCCTACAAATATAAGACCTGGGTAAATCTGATTCACGGTATAATTTGAAACCATCCTTTTAAAGAGTCATGTTCAGTATATCTATTCTTTTTCTGCATTTCCCAGTTTAGTGTCAGACAGATGGTTGATGCTCAATAAGTGCTTATTATATCAGATTCTGAATATAATTTTAGAATCCTTGAGAGAGAAGTTTGATTTCCTCATATTAAATCAACCAAGTAACTGCTCATGATATGGCTACCAGAACTCTCCTATAACTTCTTCAATGCAGGGTGTTTTGGTTCCAGGTGTCATGTAGAGAACACAAAAGATTAGATCACAGAAGTTTAGTACAGTATATTGATCAAAGGATATACTTGGACCTTAAAAAAAAAAAAAGGCAATGCAATATCTCAAGTCTAGTTCAATGAGTAGTTTTGCAGAAATTTACATATGAGGTAAGGCCCTTCGTAGTGTCCAATTCACTCCTATTTTCCCCACTCTCTTTCCTTCACCATGAAAAAATTATACTCCCTGAGATATTATTAAGGGACCTGGGAACAGATGGGATTTTATTATGGGAAAGGGAAAGTATAAGCTTAAAAATAAAATCTTTGCTTTCAAAGCAAACATATTTTTCTTAGGAATTGTTTCTTAATATTTCTGAAGCTACAGAATTTTTAAAATTACAAATGACAACTGGAAACTTCCTACTTGTTTCTGGGTTCCATGGATATCTTGGCACCAGGGGAATCATTTGGATCTTCTTCCATATATTGAATTAATTAATTCAATGAGTGACAAAATTATGGACATCTTACATATCAGCTAAGACTGAAGGGAATGTTAATTTTTTTCCTCCACTAAGATGTTTGGTTTAATGGGTGAGGTTTATTGTGCCTAATCCTGGAGATCAAAGATATCATTAAGGTGAACCTTGTTCTAGACTCTTCTAATTTTTAATCAGAGAACCCAAAAAGTTCTTCCAATCTCAAATGGTTATTTATTCCATACATATTAAGGTCCTCTCAATATCCGTGTGTGAATAGATGAGCTGTTTTCTGCCATTCATATACCAAGGTAATGAAATCAGTTATTTTTTTTTAAAGATTTTATTTATTCATTTGATAGAGAGAGGTCACAAGTAGGCAGAGAGGCAGGCAGAGAGAGAGGAAGGGAAGCAGGCTCCCTGCTGAGCAGAGAACCCAATGGGGGGCTCAATCCCAGGACCTGAGATCATGACCTGAGCTGAAGTCAGAAGCTTTAACCCACTGAGCCACCCAGGCTCCCCTGAAATCAGTTATTTTTCCTACACATCTCTTTGCTATTATATTTGGTTTATAAGACAGTGACATTTCTTGTGTGATATTACCATATCTTATAGATATTATAATTAATTAGATTATATTAGAATTATCTTATAATATCTAAGATATTACCATGTCTTATAGATGGATATTTGTAGTACCATAGTCTTCTAATACTTGTTAGTCATTTCTTTATAACATATTTGCACCATATGCTAAATGTTTGGAAATTTTTTTGAAATTCTAAGTTGAATGGATAGTTGAATGGTGAATAAATTGATGAAGTGAAATAATCCAAAGTAAACAGTCTTTCAGTTTCGTTTTATTTCTAAGTTTTCCACATGTTGTGGAAGTTTTATATTCACAATTCAGTTATCAATAAACACTCAAAAGACAGTTGAAGCTCAAGAGAATCCTCATGCCTAGAAATTTGGGCAGCAGGGGCAGATGTGTGCTTAAAGATTACCAAGTACCACAAATCAACAAAACGGGTATTTTCTCACGCATTCAGAGAAACATTTAAATAAATGGAACAGAAGCTGTTGCTTCAGTAATGGTTTAGCCCCAGTGAGATAGAAATAGCCTGCACCCTGATAATCATCAATATGCACATTGATTACTAAGCAGGATCATGTTCCTCTTCCACAGTTGTTGGGTGTTTCTTAGCACTCTGAGACACTGCATGATTTCTTGGCACACTGAGACACTGCATGAAGGGTGAATGGTATTACAAGGTATTTTTTATTAGACAAGATTATATATAAAAATTTACTTTGATTATAAACGTATTCCAGATTAAACTGAACTTACTTCAGACTGTCTAGATGGTATTTTCCACTACCGAAAAAATGGAGTAATCATCAAAAAATAGTAAATTATAGAAATATATTTCAAATAATTCTGAAAATTAAGGCTTGTATTTGAATTTCAAATGCCAAGTTTATATGTGATTTTATGTGCAATCATATCTATCTCATCCTGTCTTTTATAGTTTCCTAAAGGGAAGGTAACTTTACCTAACATGAGCTGTTTAATTTTAAAGAGTATCTGGTCTACTACATGACAAATGGATATTCACAGAAATACCTTAAGGAAAGGGAACCTTGAAAAAAAATAAGTGAAATAGAATTTCCTGCTATTAAACTGTTGGTATTTTGGAGCTCTTTGACCTGGCATATAGCAAATGTACTTATGCAAATGTTAGTAATCTAAGAATCTGTGTCACATTTTCAAAATTAACTAACTGATTTCTTCATTGTGGAAGACAAGTTTGGCTATCTAATACAAAAGTCATTTCATACAGGGTTTGCTTTGCCAGTCTACACCGTAAGTGTTAGAAAAGCAAAACAGTGTCTTTTATTCTCTGTGTTGAAGTAGGGTAGGTATGTGACATATTCTCAGTAATAAGATGTAAGTGGAAGTCTCTTGGGAGCTGTTATGAAAGTTTCACTTCCTGAAGTCAGCATTGTATATCACCCAACCTCTCCCTCTTTTATTCTTTCTTGAGATTGGTCATTATGGTGGAATCTTCAGCAGCTGCCCTATACAGTGGAAGAATAAGAGTAGGAAAGACCAAGAGAATCAGGACTGTCAGCACTAATATTATGGGTGACCTAATGCCAGAGGTTCTATAACTATAGACTACTTTCTTTGGGAAAGGTAAGTGAGGAGAAAAATTAACTGTGATTTTTATAAGCCACTGTGCTTGTATATTCTGTTATTTATACATTTGTATTACAAGGGATACATTTAACCCTTATCTACACATACATGACACATTTGGACATCATTAATGATTTTCTTCTGAAACTTTGGAATTTCATATGCTTGTGAGACTTTTTCTTACAATCATAATTTATATAAATTGTGAAAAAGCATATTTATCCAAGAACAGAAAACAGAATGACTTATGAAAAAGAATCACATATTTTGGGTAGTTTTGCATTATGTTTTTATTCTTGTGAAAATGGAAATACCAATAACAGCAACAAGAATAGCATATATTTTAAAAATTATTAATGTTAGGAGTAAATCAACATTCTGGTTATGTTGTAAATTATTTCTTAAAGTATTGTGCCATACTTATTTTAATGTTATGTATGCTAAATCCAATGTGGTATTCAGGCTTGAATTCGAAGAGTAAAAAGACTTGATTGAAAAAAAATAGTAAAATCTAAATGAAGTCTGCAATTTAGTTAATGGTAATATAGTGATGTTAATTTCTTACTCTTGGAGGGCATATGGGAACTCTTTGTAAATGTTTCTGTGAATATAAAGTTGTTTCAAAATAAAAAAAAATGTTTAAAAAATTTTTACACATGTAGGGGCACCTGGGTGGCTCAGTGGGTTAAGCCTCTGCCTTTGGCTCAGGTCATGATCTCAGGGTCCTGGGATTGAGCCTGGCATCGGGATCTCTGCTCAGCAGGGAGCCTGCTTCCCCCGCCCTCTGCCTGCCTCTCTGCCTATTTGTGATCTCTGTCTGTCAAATAAATAAATAAAATCTTTAAAAAAATTATTTACATATGTAAAGATGTGTACATTTTCTTTCTGTGGATAATGCAAAAATGCAGGCTACTCACAAATACCCACCAGAAGTACTATAACTAGGATGATGACCCTGATTTGTTATGTTGGTGGAAGGATCATTATTAGCACTGAGCAACCTGTGTATTTCAGGCATGAGGGTATACAAGCAATGGCACATCCATTTCATGGGCAGAAACCTTGGGTAGTATTAATTCATGTGATATTTGTTCATATACCATAGTTAAAATACCTGTTGTCACCATGAGTTCACTCTCTCTTGTGTGTAGGTTTTAATATCAGGACGGTTATGCAGACTTTTGAAACCACTGCTTATCATCCTTTCTTAAGCTGGCAAGAACAGCTTTTGCTTTCCACATCATTTTCAAACTGAAATGCTCACTCAGATGCCCTGTGCCAAGAGAGTTGTTCCCCATGCACAGTAGTTACTGCTTCTTGTATGGAGTTTATATGTGTATAGGTAGTTTTCAAAAGAATAATGCATTCTTCTCAAATATTGAATAAACTCAATTTGTGTTCCTACCATTAGAAGTCTATTCCCCTTGCTCCCCAATGACTACTTTTTATTTAGTTATCATTAAGAGTGGCTTACTGAGGTTTCTCCCAGGAAAAACATGTTCCATGCTTTACCATAAGCATTCCCTTTTCCATATTCACATTACTATTAAATGAATATTATTTGAATGAATATTAAATGAATATTAACTATTCACACTTAACTCTTTGCCTTAACCCTCAATGTTTTTTTAAATATTTCTTTTCAATCATTTATCACATATATATATATATACATATATATATATACAACTTTCACAGTAATAAAAAGGAACTATTTTTACAAATAAGTGATTTCATTTTGTGAGGCCATCACATTTACAGTTTTAGTTGTAGGTTGCTTCATTAATTTGATATAAGAACATTGAATTATAGTCAGCATTCAGTTTATTCACATTTTGCTCCTTTGACATATATTATGGCACTGAATGTCTGGGTTGAATTATATTCCTCTCCAAATTCGTATGTTGAAGTCCTAACCTCCAGTACCTCAGAATGTGACCTTCTTTGGAAATAAGGTTGATGCAGATGTAATTGGTGAAGATGAAATTACTATGGAAGGCTCTAATCTGATATAACTGATGTTCTTATCGAAAAGGGAGAGTTAGAGAAATACACATAGAACGATTAAAAATAAAGACATTGGGATGATGATTCTATAAGCGAAGAATTGGCAAAGATGGTCAGCAAACCCCTGGAAGCTGGAGGAGAGGCATGGAACAGATTCTTCTCCCTGGCGTTTAGAAAGGAACCCAACCTGCAGATACCTTGATTTCTCACATAGCCTCCAGAACTGGAAGACAGTACATTTTGTTAAAGCCTGAGTCTGTGGTGCTTCAGCCCTATCAAGCTAATAAAATATAATTTAAGTACTCTGTGTGATTGATATTAACCATTCTCTCTCAGTTTTTTCCAGTGCCTATATTCACACCTGCTTATATGTAATAATTTTGGATTAGATTTTCCCAGGCATAGAGGGAAATATGTCTTATAAATCACATATCTATATTCTTATATAAACATATATTTTATATACCAAGTGCCTTTAAAATAATTTTAATATTCATATATTAGTGAATACCTATCCATTTATAAAAATTAATGACAGCATAAGTATATCCTATTATAATCATCATTTTTAATATTCAATTATTATTTTGAATTCTTTATATTGATTTTGTTTGTTTGTTGCAGTAGCATTATGAATTTATGGCCCTTCATAGATTCAACTATTTTTCAATGTCCAATTACTTTCTATTTTTTATTTCCAATATAATTAACATACAGTATTACATTTATTTCAGGTGTACAATATACTGATTTAACAACTCAGTGCTCATCATGAAAAATATACTCTTTAATCACCTTTATCTATTTCACCCACCCTGCCACCCACCTCCCTTCTGTTAACTACCAATATGGTCTCTATATTCAGGATTCTGAGTTTATGTTGTTGTTTGTATTTTTTTCTTTTTTCATCTTTTCCATTTCTTAAATTTCACATGAGTGAAATCATATGACATTTGCCTTTCTCTGACTGATTTATTTCACTTAACATTTTATCCTCTATGTTCATCCACATTCTTGCAAATGACAAGATTTCATTCTTTTTTATGGCTAAGTAATATTCCATTATATAGCCATATATAATGTGTGTGTGTATGTGTGTGTCTATATATCTAGATAGATATATATACACATATATGTATATGTATCTATATGTGTATGTATCTATATACATATACATATATACATGTATATATATCGATGACTGCTTCTTTATCCATTCATCAATTGATGGACACTTAGACTGCTTCCATATCTTACCTATTGTAAATAAATGTGGCTCTGAACATAGGGGTACATGTATTTCTTTGAATTAGTGTTCTAGTATTCTTTGGATAAATACCCAGTAGTGAGATTCCTGGATATTAAGGTAGTTCTATTTCTAAATTTTAAAGAACCTTGAACATTGATGGAAGATATACTAATTTGCATTTCCAGCAACAATGTACAAGTATGCCTTTTCCTCCATATCCTTGTTGCCAACACCTTTGTTTCTTGTGTTGTTGATTTCAGTGATTCTGATAGGTATGAAGTGATATCATACTGTAGTTTTGATTTGCATTTCCCTGAAAGTAAGTGATAATAAACATCTTTTCACGTGTCTGTTGGTCATCTGTAGGTTTTCTTTGGAGAAATATCAGTGCATGTCTTCTCCCAACTTTTTAATTTGATTGTTCATGTTTTGAGTGTTAAGTTTGATAAGTTTTTTTACATATATTTTGGATACTAACCCTTTATCAGATATGTCATTTGCAAATATCTTCTTCCATTCTATAGGTTGTGTATTGGTTTTATTGATCATTTCCTTCACTGTGAAGAAGATTTATTTTGGTGTAGTCCCAAAAGTTTAGTTTGGGTTTTGTTTCCTTTGCTTTATGGACATATCTACAAAAAAAGTTGCTACAACTGATGTGAAAGAGGTTACTGCCTATGTTCTTTTATAGGATTTTTATGGTTTCAGTTCTCACATTTAGGTTTTTAATCCAATTTGACTTTATTTTTGTGTACGGTGCAAGAAAAGGGTCCAGTTTCTTTCTTTTGGATCTTGTTGTCCAGTTTTTCCAACACTATTTATTAAAGAGACTGTCCTTTTCCCATTGGATATTCATTCCTCCTTTGTGAAAGATTAATCAACCATATGATTGTCGGTTTATTTCTGAGTTTCATTCTTTTCAATTGATCTATGTCTGTTTTTGTGCCAGGATCACACTGCTTTGATTACTACAGGTTTGTAATATAACTTGAAGTCTGGAACTGTGATGCCTCCAGGTTTGTTTTGTTTTGTTTTGTTTTTCCCAAGATTGCTTTGGCTTTTCAGGGTCTTTTGTGGTTCCATACAAATTATAGGATTATTTGTTCCAGTTCTATGAAAAATGCTGTTGGTATTTTGATAGAGATTGCATTGAATGTATAGATTTCTTTGAGTTTTGTAGACATTTTAAAAATATTTGTTTTTCAATCCATGCGTGAACTATCTTTCCATTTTTTTGTGTTGTCTTTTTTTTTTTTTTTTTTAGTCAGGGTTTTATAGGTTTTAGAGTACAGATCTTTCACCTCTTTGGTCAGGTTTATTTTTGCTGCAATTATAAATGGGATTGTTTTCTTAATTTCTTTTTCTGTTGCTTCATTATTTATGTATAAAAATGCAAGGAATTTCTGTACATTGATTTTTGTATACAGTGACTTTACTGACTTTATTATCAGTTTTAGCAAATCTTCTGGGTTTTTATATATATTATCATGTCATCTGCAAATAATGAAAATTTTACTTATTTCTCATCAATCTGAATGTTGTTTATTTTTTGTATTTGTCTGATTGCTGTGGTGAGGACTTCCACTTCTATATTGAATAGAAGTGGTGAGAATGAATATCCTTGTCTTGTTCCTGACCTTAGGAGAAAGGCTTAGTATTTTCCAATTGAGGATGGAGTTAGCTATGGGTTTTTCATATATGATCCTTATAATGTTGAGGTATGTTCCCTCTAAACTTATTTGCTGAGAGGTTTTATTATCAATGGATTTTGTATTTTGTCAGTGCTTTTCCTGTGTCTATTAAAATGATCATATTGTTTTTTCTTTTTCTTCATGTATCATGATTGATTTGCAAATATTGAACTACTCTTACAAACTAGGATTAAATCCCACTGATTGTGGTGAATTATTTTTTTAATGTTTGATTCAGTTTGTTAGTATTTTGTAAAGGGCTTGCATCTCTGTTCATCAGCGATATTGACCTGCAGTTCTATTCTTCTGAGGTGCCTTTATCTAGCTTTGATATCAGGATAATACTGACATCATAGAATGAATTTGGAAGTTTTTCTTCCTTTACTATTTTTTTGGAATAGTTTGAAAAAATAACTATTAATTCTTCTTTCAATGTTTGGTACCATTCAACTGTGAAGTCATTGGGTCCTGCCCTTTTGTTTGTTGGGAGTTTTTTGATTACTAATTCAATTTCACTGCAGCTAATCAATATGTTCACATTTTCCATTTCTTCCTGTTTCAGTTTTTGTAATTTATATGTTTCTAGGAATTGAGCCATTTCTTCTAGGTTGTCCAATTTGTTGGCATATAGTTTATCATAATATCTTATTATTGTTTGTATTTCTGCTGTGTTGGCTGTTATTTCTCCTCTCTCATTTGTGATTTTATTTATTTGGTTCCTTTCTCTTTTTTTCTTGATAAGGTCTGGCTAGAGGTTTATCAATTTTATTGATTTTTTTCACAGTACCAGCTCATGGTTTTATTGATCTTTTCTATTGTGGGTTTTTTGTTTTGTTTTGTTTTTAGTTTCTATGTCATTTATTTCTGCTCTAATCTTTATTATTTCCCTCCTTTTGCTGGTTTTAGGTTTTGTTTATTTATTTGTTTATTTTTCTAGTTCTCTTAGATGTAAGGCTATTTGAGATTTTTCTTGCCTCTCAAGTAGTTCTCTGTTGCTATCAATTTCCTTCTTAAAACTGTTTTTGCTGCATTACAAAGGCTTTGGATCTTTGTGTTTATATTTTCATTTATTTCCATGTACTTTGAATATTTTCTTATTTTTATTTTTTACTTCTTATATTTTATTTTGTTGGCCCATTCATTTTTTTTAGTAGCATGTTATGCAACTTCCATTCATTTGAGGTCTTTTCAGATTTTTTTCTGCAAATCAACTTCTAGTTTCCTACCATTGTGGTAAGAAAAGATGCATTGCATGACTTCAGTCTTAAAATTTGTTGAGGCTTGCTTCATGGCCTAGTCTGTGATCTGTTTTAGATAATGTTCCTTGTGCACCTGACAAGAATGTATATTCTGCTGTTTTAGGATGGAATGTTCTGACTATATCTGTTAAGTCCCTGTGGTCCAGTGTATTATTCAAAGCCATTATTTCCTTGTTGATTTTCTATTTAGATGATTTGTCCATTGATATAAGTGAAATGTTAAAGTTGTAGTATTATCAGTTATTTCCTTCATGTTTGCTATTAACTGTTTCATGTATTTGGGTGGTCCCATGTGGGGTGCATAAATATTTAAAATTGTTATGTATTGTTGTTAGATTATATAGGGAACTACTTTGGCTCTTGGTACAGTCTTTGTTGTAAAGTCCATGTTGTCTGATATAAATATTGCATCTCCAGCATTCTTTTGCCATTCATTTTTGCCATCATCAGACATGCTAGATGTTTCTTCATCCCCTCACTCTCAGTCTGCAGGTATCTTAAGGTCTAAAATGTCTTTTTTTTTTTTTTTAAATCCATTCCATCACCTTATTTTTTTATTGTAGCATTCAGTCTATTTACACTCAAAATAATTATTTATAAATATTTATTGACATTTTATAACTTGTTTGTTGTTGTTTCTGTCTTTCTTTCTATTTACTGGTTTTCTATATAATATATTTGGATTTCTTTCTCCTCATTATTTGCATATGTATTAGGGATTTTGATATATGGTTACCATTAGGTTTGTATATAACATCCTCTATCTATAGTAGTCTATATGAAATTGATGGTTGTTTAAGTTTGAATCCATTCTTTATTCCAATCCCCAATACATTTTAGGTATATGACATTATATTTTACAACCTTTTATTTTTTGAATTTCTTGATTGATTCTTTATATATATTCATTTTTACTGCTTTTGTGTTTCCTACCTTCATACTGTCATTTTTGGGTTTTCCACTCAAAAGGTATCCTTCAGTATTTTTTGCAGGCCTGGTGTAATGGTCTGAGCTTCTTTAGTTTGTCTAGGAAATTCTTTATTTCTCTTTCTATTCTGACTGATAGCCTTGCAAGATAGAGTATTCTCAGATGCAAGTTATCAAGTTTGTTCCATTCAGCGCTTTGAATATTGCATGCCACTCTTCTCTGACTTGGAAAATTTCTGCTGAAAAATATACTGCTAGCTTTATTTGGCTGGGGGGGGTGGTTTCTTTTCTATGTAACTGTCTTCTTTTGTAATATTTTTTCCTTTATCATTATATTTAGTGATAATTACAATATGCCTTGGTGTCATCTCATTTTGTTGATTTTGTTGGAGGTTCTCTGTGCTTACTGGATATGAATATCTGTCACCTCACATTAGAGACATTTTCAGCTGTTATTTCTTCAAACTTTTTTTTTTTTTTGGTCCTCTTTTCTCTTCTTCTGGAACTCCTGTATTGTACATGTTATTACATTCGAAGTCACTGAATTCCCTAAATCTCTTCCCTTTTTGTATACTTCTTTTTTCTCTCTTTTGTTCAGCTTGATTACTTTCTATTTCATTTATTTGTTCCTCTGCTTCTCCTAGCTGGCTGTTCATTCCATCAATCATATTTCTCATTTCATATATGGAACACTTTATCTCTGCTATATTATTCCTTTTCTCTGTGTTAGGGGTCTCACTGATGTCCTCTACTCTTTTCTCAAGTCCACTGAATATCCTTATGATCATTGCTTTAAATTCATCAGACATGTCACTTATAACTGTTTTTCTTAGGTTTCTTAGATTTCTTAGGCCATCCCTGTTCTTTCATTTGGGACAAATTCATCTGTCTTTTCATTTTGTCTAAGTCTGTGTTCCTGTTTCTGTGTGTTGGGAAAGTCAGTTGCATCTCTGGTTCTTGAGGGTAATGGCTTTATGAAGAAGAGGTCCTATATTGCCTGCAGAGTAGTGTCCCCTCTTCCCCAGGGCCTGGTGCTTCCAGGACTATCTTCAGTGTGTGTTGCATGCACTTTGCTGTTGTGTCCAAGTTGTTTTATCCTTCAGGCCAGTCATCTGCAGAGGTTCTCTTTCTCTTTCTGTTTGTGCAGTATTTGGTCCCTGGCCTGAATGTGGTGAGTCTTAACTAGGTGTGTTCTGGTCTGCTTGTGAAATGAGACCTGTCACTGATGCCACTGGAACTGAGGCCTTGCAAAACTCCTGGGTTGGGAGACATGGTGTGGGGTTTGGGCCAGTCCTCTGGGGGAGGGTTCCATCATGCTGTGAATGAGGCAAGAATGACTAGGAAGGGGAGTCCTGCTTGGGGCAGAGGTCTTGGGCGTAAGCAAGTACCATGCTATGCTGGCTTCCACAGGTGGCTCTGTGTTTATGCTGAGGGCAGTAGGGGAGGCAAATGGCACCTGCCAATCGTTTATTCCCTGAGGGGTCTCTCTATGGACTCTGCCTCCCTGGGACATGCTCCAAGATGAGTAACAAATCTCCCCACCCTGCATCCCAGATGCTTTTTTAGATTTCTGTTTCTATGCTGTATGTTCACAGGCTGTTTGCCTTGTCTTTATTCCAAGAGAAGCCCCAATGTCCTCCAGGCTTTTCAATGTCCTCCAAGCTCTCCCAGAGCCAAGCATGCTTATTTAAAATTTTTTTTAAAATTTTATTTATTTACTTGAAAGAAAGAGAGAGAATGAGAGAAAGCATGAAAGGAAAGAAGCAGACTTCTTGCAGAGCTGGGATTCTGATGTGGGTCTCGATCCCAGGACTCTAGGATCATGACCTGAGCTGAAGGCAGTGGCTCAACCAACTGAGCAACCCAGGTGCCCAGGCATGCAATCTTTAAAACTCCAGGCTTTAAGCTCCACTTGTTGCAAGAACTCATGAAATTCAGGTGCTTTCACTTTCCAAGCCAATTGCTATGGGGATTTCTCCTCCCTTGTGGACTTCTGTGTCTGCTAGTCTGTCCCTCACCCTTTTCCATGACTGTGGCTCCCTCCCTATTGCAGCAGCCATGATCTGTTTCTCTCTCAAACAGTATCTCTGTACTCCCTACACTCTTTGATATGGTCTCTTCTTTACCTTTAGTTGTGGAGCTTGTTCTTAAGACTGATTTCTGGGATATTGAGGATGGTTTGATTGTTATCTAGTTGTATTTGTGGGACAGGGAAAGCCTAGGGTCCTCCTAGTTTGCTGCCATCTTCCCAGGTCTCTCCCCATTACTTTTTAATATTATTTTCAAATTATTTAATTTGGATAGGAGTAAATCCTTTAAATCACTGCCTTTCCCCTCCCCCTAGCATTCTTCCTATCATTCTTGAAAGCAATCTTAATATAAAATAGTAACTGGAAGTTCCAGACCTAATCTGAATTTTCCTGTCTCATGACATGGAATCATCCTCCTCCCTTTTAGTGAAGGATGAATGCTATTAGAGAAGGAAATGTGAACACAAGCAGTATTCATTAGTGTTGGTGGTAAATTCTATGTTGCTGCAATTGTGTCAGTTTTACTGATAAAAATAGAAAATATATTTCTTTATGATGTCACAGGTTTGTATCTATCTTTCTATTTTCATATTTAATGTACTATGATTCTGAATACTATTCTTCTTTCAGTTTGAGCTCTCCTAGACTGTTTGACTTTTGACTGTTTTGAAATCAAGAAGATAAATTAAGTATCTGTGTACAGGATGGTTGGAAGAGGGTGTCTTAGAGAGATGTGCCTATAAGGATTCTGCCTTAAGCAAAAAAGACTTTTTGAAAGGGTCTCTGGTTTGAACTGAGCAAGCCAACTGTGGGAACTCCCAGGAACAATGAAAGCATAGTAAGGAAGGATGAAAAAAACTTCTTAACCATCACAATCTTGTACCTCTGCTATGGGGGAGAGTAGGGAGTCCTGACATGTAATCTTTCTAAAAATGTCCATAGTGTACTGAGTAATAGAATTATGATACATTGTGACTGGGCCACCAAATGTATATCTAGTGCAGGGACTAAGAGCAGTTTAGGGACTGTGCAAAAGACCTAGGTGAGAAGCCAGCTTTATCCAACATAAAGATAGTGGGCAAAGAGAAAAGGTAATAAGCAGAAGAAGTCACAGCTATTTGATTGCACTGGAACCTTCTTCAATAAAACCAGAGACAACACAGCATTCAAACATGGTATACTGAATGAAATTTTTCTTATTTTTTTTCCTTTATAAAACCTGCTAGGTCATAGATACAACAATGACATTATTCTACCAATTGATGGGCATTTGGGGGGAAAAAAGGTGATGAAAAGTACATGGTCAGGGTGTGGTGTGTATTATGTTCTATATATAAATTTTGTTTGCTTAAGAACTATGATAATTTAAAAAAACCTCACTCATATATTTTATTGGTGATATATTTAGTTTTCTTGAATTGAATCCAGGATTTATTTTAAAATAAGAACAGAGCAATCAATGTTATAGCAATGCTATCACTAGCAATAAGGGGCAGGAGAGAAGGGGTAAAATGACTTGAAGATTATAATGCTGGTAAACCAGGATGGTATTCAGGTGACTTAAAATAGTGGATGAGAGTTCTTTTGTTTTGTTTTGACTTTTTAGAGAGAGAGAGAGCACATGAGCCAGGGTTGGGAGGGGCAGAGGGAGAAGGAAAGAATCCTCAAGCAGACTTCCAGCTGAGCAAGGAGCTGGATGCAGGGCTTGATCCCAGGACCCTGAGATCATGACTTGATATGAAATTAAGAGTTGGGCACTCAACTGACTGAACCACCCAGGTACCCCTAGATCCCCATTTTATACTTATACTAAAGATCATTTATAGGGAGATTAGCTTTTGGGTAGAGTAATTGGTATATAATCATCAAAGCACTTTGAAATCTGAGATCAAAACAAAAAAAGTAGTGATCTCTTCGGAAACATGATAAAGTTCTTGAGGGTCTAGGATTTAGAATTAGAAAGTCCTAGAATTGAATACTGGTTCCTTCACTTAAGTACTTGGGGTACTTGCCAAAATGTTAGAAGCCTTATTTTTCCCTATCTATACTAATGCCCATTTCCTAGAGTTATTTTCAGATTTATATAAAACCACACATGAGAAGCATCTAGTATACTGACACACAGTGTTCATTCAAAAAATTTTTTAAACAACAGAATAATTTCAAAGAACATTTTCCATGGGCTGTCTGTTATTGACACATTTGTTATATCACCTTAATGTCCACATTTATCAAGAAATTTATATTTAAATATAATAGAAATATATCTGATTGATATTTTCAAATTACCAGCAAAACAATCCTGTATGTAACTATTATATAAAATGTGACTGTGTATAGTGTGGTATGCAAACATTTCTGTTTCTGTTCCTTCCCTATGAAGCTATCATATTTCTGTAGTCAAGGCCTACGGTCCAAAAGGAACGCAGAAGCCATGACCAAATTCTGGGCAGGGATAAAAGCCACAGGCCCAAAAAAAAAAGAAATCAACCCCATCTTCCATACATTCATTTATTCATAGTTTTCAAGGAGTTTTGTGGCTATTGGAGAATGTGGTATGTATTTGCTCTCATCAAATGAATATTTTCTTTAAATTTAGTGCAGTACAAAAAAGGAAGAAGCAAGGATGACTTGGAGTTCCAGGAAATAAGAGACAAAGAAACCTAATTGTGTGTGTGTGTGTGTGTGTACATGCGAGTGCCCCTGCATGCTCCACCGGTGTGTGTGCATGTGGTTGCTGGGAGAGACAAAGCTGTTGGAAATAATTTTGAAAGATATTTTAATTTTGGAAAATAAACTTTAATGTTTCCAATTTAATGTGCTGCAAGACTTTTCATATATCAACCAGTGAAGAAATGACATCTAAAATCAGAATTAGTATGGAAATTGAAGTTTCCCAAACATTTTTAAAGTTTTACTTTAGGAGTCAATGATTTCTTTTTGTGAGATTTATATATATAGTCTCCACCTCACCTCACCCCATCTACATTCTGTCTGCTTTGAAGTTCTTTTAGTTTTTCTAATGCTTCATAGTCCCTCAGTCTCAGAGCTGTTCCCACTGTCTTAAAGACTTTTTTCCACCCCATCATGTTATATCATTAATTCCTACGTATTACTTATATCCCAATTTAAATGTCTCTTCCTCAGGAAAATCTTCCCAATCTACAGATTAGATCAGGGCTCTTTGTTATTAGTTTTTGTAGTCTGTGTCCTTCTATTCATAGGATTATCACAGGGCTTGCATGTGGTAGGCATTTAATGATTCCTGCCTTAGTGAATAAATGAAGACATCAATAAGTTGTGATCTCGCTGAACCACCTGTAATTTCATGACTTATTTTTTCTTCTAATGAACAGTTGGTTTTAGCTTTTGACCCCAAAATCTGTAATGCTCCTTGCATTCTCCTCTAATCATTCCTAATTCTGTTTGCAGTTATAAGAATTGGACAATGTGTGTCAAATTTATAATTGATTGGTCAGCTTCCAGTTCATGGACCATTAATTTTAGAAGCTGATAATCAAGGTCCATGAAAGTGTAAAAGAAAATCTCTGGATTCCAGAATTCAACATATTTTTAAAAATAAAGAAAAAACTTTTTTGGCTATACTTTTCTTTCTGAAATATATGATAACTTTTTTCCCCTTTTTAACAGCATCTGATCTATTTTTAAAACTGATGGAAAAAAATACCACCTTCTTTTCCAATTTACTAAAAATGGCTAAGAATGGAATTATTAACAGTAAAGTGATGTCATTTTTTAGTCACTCAGTTTGGCTTGTATTTTAAAAGAAATTCTACTTTAAGACCTGTGCACAGAAAGGGGAAAAAATAAAATATATTAAGGACACATTTGCTATTCTTTTCAGTAGAATGGGAAAGAGTGTTATTCTCTATCCTCTCATAAATATTTTAGGAATTATTTTTAATAGTATAAATCATAGGAACAAGCTAAAAAGAGCAGAAAGCATCAAAACAAGCTAATCTTAAACCCAGGCCATATGATCATTTAAATTTTAGAGTCTGGAGCTATTCATATTCAATACACTATCATGCATAGGAAAAAAAATCACGGTTATAAAGATGGAGAAATAGATCATATTCCACTACTTCCTGTTGACCTTGAAATTCATGTTCAGTAAGGCACATGCCAGTTTGAGACTTGATAAGTTTTAGTTTTTATTGTATTTTAAAATTTCCATCAACAACCCCATTTACATGTACAATATCCAAAAAATGCCTGCAGAAATGTAAAATCCACTCTGCATTAGACAAAATTTTGGATTCATTTGTGATAGATTTAAAGATAAGCGGAAATAAACAATTGAGATAACATATTTTTAAAATCCCACAAAAACAAAACAAAACAATAACAACAACCGCTTCCAGCTTCAGTAGGGAAAGTTGAAGCAAATTGTAAATGGTCTGTCCAAGGTCATACTGGAAATCTCTACTGTTTTCACCAGGCTATCCAGAGCTGCTTCTATTATGCTGATTTTCTATTGTTTCCATCTTCCTTTCTCTCCTTTAAAAATATGTAAAAATTCAAGGTTAAAGCTCTTTTTTAATTAAATATTTCCTTTCCTATTATGGAGCCTACATTAAGAATTTACTAACCAGTTTAAATTAAATAAAGATAAAGCATGGTGTACATAATTAGAAATCTCATTATACATTTGGGCAATGGACCACACGTTGTTAAGTACTTGTGATTCCAGAGAGATCTCTAAGGAATTTCTTAATTCTACTATATATATGTCTTATGTTCTTTGGGGCAGCTATGTGAATGTAATTTATTGTTCAGTGACCAAACAGTAATTGACACTACAGAATTGTAAAAGGAAAAAAAAAAAGTTATTGTTTTATTGATTTGATATCCGCATAGCATTTTAATTTTTTAATGAAGTGGCTATATTTTTATCTCAAGATGAATTGTATGTGATTTTGGCAACAAATAAGTGAAATGTTTTTTAAGAAATCATGCTGTGAGGGCACCTGGGTGGTTCAGTGGGTTAGGCCTCTGCCTTCAGCTTAGGTCATGGTCTCAGGGTCCTGGGATCGGGCCCCGCACCGGGCTCTCTGCTCGGTGGGGAGCCTGTTTCCTCCTCTCTCTCTCTGCCTGCTTCTCTGCCTACTTGTGATCTCTGTCTATCAAGTAAATTTAAAAAAAAAACAAAAAACAAAAAAAGAAATCATGCTTTGAGGGCTTTGTACTCTGACCTGGGACCCAGATTTGGTGAATATTATTTGAATAGGTATACAGAAAAGAGATCATTCCCAGCAAAGGAAGGACTAAGATCACAATTAAAGGAAGTCACTGATCAGACTAGGAATAAACACCAAGTAACACCAAGAAGCTTTACTCTTCTTGTAAAGTGGTAGTGAGAAATACAGCACAAAGCTGAATAACTCAAACTCTCTTGCCTTAAAGAAGCCTAAGATCAAATAGGTTTATGGCACATGCTGCAATATTATTGATTCATCAGGAAGGGTGAGGAAGAATGGATGTTTTTGAGAATGCATTATTTACTGACATATTTTCTAGGCTCTGTTAAGGTATGAGAGGCCACTTTGAAATTTCGCACTAGAGTGTGGTTGGTGGTAGCACATTTCATTAAGAAATTTCTGGAACAAAGGCAGCCTAACAAAGGTAAATGTCATGTTATAGGAAGTGGTGTGAAATGGTGGAAAATGAAAGGTTTAGAGCCAAACACACTGGTTCAGCTACTAGCTGGTTATATAAAATGGAGTAGGAAACAAAGATTTACCAGGCAAGGGCATGGGTTATTCAGGTCTAGACAGGTGGTGACCTTTAATTTATTACAGAGAGACATGTGAATGATATACTTGTGTTAATAATTTAGCATACTATGCTGAATGTGCAACAGTTATATAGCTTGTTTTCTATCACTTCTGGTATTGCTCTTAAGTTTCTATTCGCACAGATGGAGAGCAAGACATTAAATTTGCTACTTCAAGGTTTGATATTTTGCAGGTAAATATTTCATATATTCAAAGTTCAACCCCCATCTTTTTTCTTCTTTTGTGATCTCTTCTCTCCTTTTTCTTAAAGTGATGCCGTGCCTAAGGAAACCTTGTGCCTGCTCATGGGATGAGGGAAAGGAGGTTGGCTACTTGTCAGTCCATGGGCGAGCCTGTGAAGGGTGGTCCCATTTCCTAGGAACTGGTTTTACTACTCCCCAGTCTCCTGGTGATGGCAGGTTACAGCTGGTCTTTGGGAGTGCCAGAATCCACTTTTTTGGACTGCCAGTTACCCATTGCCTTAGGTGGGGAGAACTGTGAGGATAGTTTTTATATAAAACGGGCCTAATGTGACTGTTCCAAATGTTTTTTCCTTTTGCTAATGGAGTCAACATATTAACAGTTTTCTCTTATCTTTCTAAAATGCACATGGAGGGGTGCCTGGGTGGCTCAGTAGGTTAAAGCCTCTGCCTTTTGCTCAGGTCATGATCTTAGGGTTCTGGAATTGAGCCCCACCTCTGGCTTTCTGCTCAGTGGGGAGCCTGCTTCCTCCTCTCACTCTCTCCCTGCCTGCCTCTCTGCCTAATTGTGATCTCTGTCAAATAAATAAATAAAATCTTTAAAAAAATAAAATGCACATGGGAACTGAAATTAAAAGTGTATAAGATTATTTGGTATGAGTGGTCACCTGATGTAAATGAAACATGAGGCTCCACAGAGCGATGTATAAATAAGGGTTCCTCTGCAGCATGTGTTAAATCATGGTAGTCAAGTGCAGTCTTCCATAAATAGTAAACCTCTGGGATAGTTGCTGATGCTCCCTTAGTAGACTTGCATTGTCTAGCTTCCTGTGGTCAGTGATATCACAACCCCCATATTATATGGAAAAAGCAGGACAATATTTAATGCCAGTAACACAAACTCAATATTTAATGTTTTTCTTAATTAATCAAGAATGTTCAAATTAGTTTGCATATGATTTTTAGCAGGAAGCTGTCAAACCTTGTGAGGATCCAAATTTCTGACCACTTTCTATTTTCTTTTATTTGCTTGCAAACCTGAAATTCTTTGTCTGAGCTCATCTCTTTTTTTGAAATAACTTTGCTATAGGGAACAAGAAGCCAAGAGCAAGCATTAAATTTTAATTCCTAAATTTTCCTAAAGTTAGAGGTTCTATAGGCACATGGTTGGCCTTTCTAATTATTGTAGGCAACTTCTTTTTTTAGATTTTATTTATTTATTCACTTGACAGAGAGAGAGAAAGAGTGAAAGGGGGAACACAAACAAGGGGAGTGTGAGAAGGACGCCTCCTACTGTGCAGGAAGCCTGATGCAGGGCTCAATCCCAGAACCCCAGAATCATGCCCTGAGCTGAAGGCATACGTTTAACCACCTGAGCCACCCAGGTGCCCTTGTAGGCAAAGTTTTAATCACGTTTTGCCATTACATCGCATGTGTCTCTAGCTTTCTGGTGAGTATATCATTGCTTCCCACTGAATTCCATGTATTTAAGTTTTCTCATGGCAATACCTCATTTCAAGCTGCGCATTTCTGCATTGGTTATATCAGGCTAAATTTCAGTAACAAATAAACTCTAAAATGTGTATTATATAAAGCATAGTAGATCTATATTTCTCATTATAAAAGTTCAGAGTGGGTATTTGATTGGCTAGCATTTTCCTTCTGCTCATTAATTGAGAAACCCAAACTCCTTTTCTCTTGTAGTTCTACCAGTCCCAAGGCATTGTCATCACCTTCATCCAATCAGGAGAAAAAGAAAGACAACATGAAGGGAAACAAACTCTTTTTAAAATCCTGACCTGGAAATAACATAGGTATATACACTTACATTCCATTTAATAGTTTTTTCTCTCTCCTCTACCTGAATGCTCTTCCTATCACCTCTATGCTTACATTAGTTCTCAGCTCGATGATGTTCTTTTCCTCAAGGAAGTCTGTGTTGGTCAATTCCTGCTATCTGTGTCCATAGAGCAAGTACTCTCATTTCCGTGATACTTAGTGTCACTGTCCTCAGGGAGCAATAGTCTATTGTTGGTGAAAATTGTGCCCCTACCACCTAGCACAATGTCTGGAACATCATTAGTTGTTGATTGTCAAATAAATCAATGAATCAGTGAATATATGATGCTTATTCCTTAAGAACTTATACACATGCCCCAGTTTCAGCTCCGTTAGTGACATGAAGAACAGTGCTAGGTATGTGTAGAAATAGGGACAGATGTTTCTGAGATTGCTTTTCTTTGCACAAAATTATAAAGATGATATTAAAAAAACATGTGGCTAAATATAGAGTGGGAACCAAACACAGCTGATGTTTTGCCACTGATAATTAAGGACATGGAAAATAAAGCAAAACTAGATGTATTTAAGGAGGCATTAACTTAATTATTATTTTCAGTACTTTGCCCACTAAAGAGTTTTCTTAGACTGAATAGAAAAATTATTGGTTTGAATCTGTATCCTTGATAACTTCCTTCCTAGTGTAAAGATGATCAATACTATGCAAAGGGTCTGGGAAATGTTTTAATTACAATACAGAGTTTAGATATACTAATGATAGAACAGAAATACCACTTATAACTCAGTCTTAAAGTGACTTGAAGTCCAGAGAAATTTGTCTGGAGTCAAAGTTTTTTGTTGTTGTTGTTGTTTTTGTTTTTTCAATACAGTAAACCACTAGATGTTTAGCTATAGATTGACCTTGTTAGGCTCACTGAATGTCATTTCTGTCTGACAGCTGACAGTTTGGAGGATCATTTATTTAACCCTTCTGGTTTGTATAGTCCCACCACGTTCTCACCACGAACCTGGGACTTGATAAATATTTTTCTCACCCAGTGACAGAAGACACTGAAATTTTATGTAATTTGGGGGTTTTTTAGTTGATGAGGCCAAGTTCCTTAGCTTTCCCTACTAAATTATATTTCTTTGAAAATTCCAACCTCCAATCTTGATTATATGAATATTGAAAAAAATTCTGAGACCAAATGATTAGAGTTCAGAGCAGCTTCACAGTATACAAATAGTAAATGCAACATTGTTTTTATTAATTTAGGGAATATTTATTTTGTCAGGCTCTGTTCTGTGAAAAAAAAAAAAAAAGAGAAGATTCCCTATTGTCATGGAACTGTAATCATGTATTTTTCTAGTGTTGCATGTGAAATCATATGTATTGAACATGACCAGAGACCAGGCATTATGCTAAATACCAGGATGGGGAAGACTGAGAGAATATGCTCCCTGACATCAAAGAGCATATGGGCTAGTGTGTGGAGGACGTCTTCACCTAACATTTACTGAAGCAATATGTGTTAAAATCAGCTTGGGAGAGTATCTAAACATTTGTAACCATGGTATTTTGGGTTTTTTTGTTTTGTTTTGTTTTGTTTTTGCATGAAGACTTGGCCCAAAATAATCTCTGGTGAATAGTATTTCTATTAGTACTTATTTAAAAATAGTCAATCCTAAGTAATCTACCTACATGAATAGAGCAGGTAGAAACCAGAAAAGAACTGAAAAAAAATAGAAAAAAATTTCATCACTTGAGAAGTTACTGGTAGCACAGCTTTGCATGCCCTGTGAAACCTCACCTTGACAGATCACCTATTAAAAAGACCCATTGCTGTTATAAGGTCTCAGCTTCCTGCTGCCTTATAGAGTTTTCTGACCCAGATACTCCCTGCTGTCCTGCTGAGTGACATCACCTAGATGTCTAAGTCCCTCTCTGATCCTTCTCTTCCTGGGGACTTCACTTGCCTTTCTCCCTTCTGTGTAGTAACACCCACCCTTCACCTCTCCCCCAACCTCTCCAATCAGAGCCATAGCCTCTGACCTTCCCCTCTATGCAAACATGTCAGAGCTAAAGTTGGTGTCTGTTACTACCACCTCACCATCAGATGTTTCTCCTAGATTAGCCTCCAAAACCCTTGAATGCCTACACAGAGCCATTTGCCAGAGACAATAAAAAAGACCCTTCAAGCAGTTTTTCATGCCAGAGGCTTGAAATTGTGATTTCTGGGAAAGAAATTACAACAAAAGGCTGAGGTAGGGGGGAAAATGGTGACCACCAGGTAATAATTGTGATTTCTGGGAAAGAAATTACAACAAAAGGCTGAGGTAGGGGGGAAAATGGTGACCACCAGGTAATAGCTGAGGAGACTTGGTGGCAGGTACATATGAAACACATCCTGATTCTACTGGAAATGAAGGAGAAGAATGTTTTAGTGAAGCTGAATTCTTGCCATATAAGATGAAGTGAAGGTCAGTAAATAAACATAAGTTACTTAAAGACGTTCCATATAATTACCATAGAGCTTCTACTTATCAAGGTTTTCTAAAATGGGGAGTTACCCAACAACATATCAGCCCAGTATCCTAGACTATCTGTTTGCTTCTTCCTCAGGAGCTTCTCTGAAGTGTAATTTCAAACTGAACTCCTGCATGGGGGGCAAGAAGAGACCAAAGAAAGAGGCAGACTACTCCAGGGTGGTAGGTGGCAGGTTTAAATCAATCAGCCAATCAATCAAGCAATCAACTGACAACCTTTTTTGGAGGGTCTGTTAGGATCTTGATCATTTGACGATACTGAATGCAAGTTAAGCTAACCCATTAGTATTAGTGACTAGTCATGCCATATTCAGATTTCAGGAAGAGCTATAGTTTATATCTGTTATGAACCAAGGACTTGGCATTTCAGTCGTTTTTCTCTGTGAGCTTCAATTTACTACTATCCAAGGATACTGAAACAAAATATATAGTTATTTGCTGCTGGGCAAAGATTAATGGATAGAGGCCACTGAACTGAAGTGGCAGGGGAAGCAACTTATAAAAAACATACGGTTGCAAGTGCACTGGAGTTTTGAAGACAGCGAAAAAGTTCATCGAACTGTGAAATATTCATTTTGGAGGTACTAATTTTAGAGTGAGAACAACCTGTGAGGAAATGAGAAGTGGATTAGTACATGAGAGTGTATATAGTATAGGACGTCTATGACTACTATATGATTAATTAGTATATAATGTTCTGTGTTTTCTTTGCTTCCTTGGTCTTATTACTATTTTTTAGTGTTTAGCTTTAAATAATTACCAAGAAGATTGTGAGTATGCTTATAGTATTTTGAGTGCTAGTCTTAACTGTGTAACTTTTCTATGAAAGGTCCCCCACTGCTTAGTATTTTATTTATTTTTAAATTTATTTTAGTTTTATAGTATAGTATAGTAAGTATTTTATTAACATTTGGGAATCAGAAATTTTTCCTGAAAGAGAAGTTACATTTTAAAATAAATGTTAATAAATCATATTGGATACATAAAATAAAATTATATGTTATAAGCTTGTGAAAATATACATGAAATGTTAAATCAAGTACTTGATACACACATGTACTCTATAAATATCAGCTATTATTATTAGTTGTTATAATACACTATTTGTAATAAGAAAGAAATGCCTACTTGTACTACCAGTTATCTGCCTAGCAGTAGATATCTGGATAAAATATTAAAGTTCAATTTCTATAGATTTGGAGCTAAAAATCAAAATAGATCATTTGTTTAGTAGATATTGTTAGCTAAGAGTCAAGAATTAAACAAAATGTAAAGGTATATGCACAGAATCTCTGTCAACAATTCAGTGAAACTCATAGGGCAAATTTTCCTGCCTAAAATTATTAAATAATTTATAGAAAATAAAAGTAAGTGAATAGTAGAAAAATCAACCAGCTATTTCATTAATAACCACTGTAAAAATTTTCATATATATATAATACATATTTGAATATTGTCAAATGGGTTATGGTACTATTTTGTAAGCAATATTAGTTTGATATTATGACTTCTCAAAGATTTTTTTTTTAATTTGACAGAGATCACAAGTAGGCAGAGAGGCAGGTGGGGCGGGGAGGGGGGGGGAAGCAGGCTCCCCACTGAGCAGAGAGCCCGATGTGGGGCTCCATCCCAGGACCCTGGGATCACGACCTGGGCCGAAGGCAGAGGCTTTAACCCACTGAGCCACCCAGGCGCCCCGATATTATTACTTCTTTACTGTATAATATATCTTAAACATCTTTCATTACCATTCAACAGCCTTGCTGTATTTATTTATTTTGTTAATAATCTCTACACCCAACCTGAGGCTTGAACTCACAACTCTGAGATCAAGAGTTGCATGCTCTACTGACTGAGCCAGCCAAGCTCCCCACTGCAACTCTTACTACATGCATGTTATAATTTACTTAAGTCCTTGAATTTGTCAGGTAGATTATTTGCAACTTGTTCCCCCATATACACAAAGCTCTAACAACATCTTACCTTAAATATTCATACAATCCTTGATTTCTCTAGCATTAATTCCTAGAATGTTGACATGCATACATGTATACACAATACATTTTGTGAACTGCAAAATTTTGTTCCAGATATCTTGGATCACTTTCTTTAGCCCTTAATATTGTGGGACATTACACTTTTTTAAAAAGATTTTTATTTATTTATTTGACAGAAAGAGATCACAAGTAGGCAGAGAGGCAGGCAGAGACAGAGATGGGGGTGGGGGCAGGATGCAGGCCCCCCACGGAGCAGAGAGCCTGATGCGGGGCTCTATTCCAGGATCCTGAGACCATGAATTGAGCTGAAGACAGAGGCTTAACCCACTGAGCCACCCAGGCACCCCTGTGACATTACATTTTTAAATATACTGGCTCATAAGGGATAGGAATGTTCCTTTCTTCTCTTTCTTTGCAGAACATATTCTATTCTTTTTCTCTCTTATCCTCCTTCTTCCCTTCCTTCCTTTTCCTCCTTAAACTTTTCTCTATCTTACTTTCTTCCTACTCATCCTTTTCTACCCTCATCTATGTTTTCTTCTATTTTGCCATCTTAATAATGAAAAAAAGACACATTACTGTTTTAATTTCATATAAATTATTAGAAAGTTTGAACACTTTCACATTCATTATTTACCTATATATATTTTTTTTCTTTTGTGAATCATTTGGTCAATTATTGATACATTTTTTCCCCTAAGGCTCTTTAAAGATTTCTACCCTTTGCCTGATAAGAATTTAAAAATTTTAGAGTTGTTTCTAATAATTTTTACTTCACAATGTCTACTTACCCATTAAAAAGATTTTTGAAGGCTCATCTTAGTTCCTTTTAGTATTTTTTACTTTTTTGTTACTTTCATTTGCCTTATCTTCCCCAATGATTTGAAATGCTACCCTTCGTCATAGTCTTAATTCTTACATTACCAGGACCTATTTGCAGGCTGTCCTGCTCTCTTCCTTCACCCCCCACTGCTTCTCTCTTTTGTTTTATCTCTCCTTTGGTTTATCTGTCCACCTTTGCCTATACTTATACCACACTTTAAAATTACAATATCTCTATAATATGTTTTAATATTGTCAGAGTTAGTTACCAATTATTACTCCATTATCTTAGTTACTCATTTATAAAGTACATAATTTAACCATTGTGAGTCACGATCAAGAATGCAAAGGTCAAAAGTTTAGATTAGCTCAGGGGCTCCTGATGGCCCAGTTGGCTGGACCTCTGAGCCTTGGTTTCAGCTCAGGGTGTGATCTCAGGGTCCTGAGATTGAGCCCTGTGTCAGGCTCCCTGCTCAGCATGGAGTCTGCTTCAGGTTCTCTCTCCCCCTCTGCCTCTGCCACTCATGCTCTTGCTCTCTCTTTCTGTCTCTCGAAAATAAATAAATCTTTAAAAAAATCTGGATTAGTTCAAATTGTAACATGAAATTTTAATACTCTGTGTCTTTAGATGAATAAGAAAATGAAATTAAATGTCATACATATTTAAACACTGAAATTGTTGAATATTTTGTATATTAGTGAAGGTATTAGAATCTCATGTATGTTCTGAGCCTCCATGTGCATTATGAAAATGAAAGCAGAAAATTTATACTGGACACTGAAATTTGCCTATCACTAGCATATAGATTAATATGCCAAGAATGATTTCTTACCAAGTTTTAGGTGGACTTTAATGTTAATTTATGATACAGTTACTAGAGCAGAAAAAATAAATAAATCGTTATACTCAGTATCTGTCACAAAATGTTGTCAGCTATAATGCAACCATTTAAATAAATGAGACTAAATTAAAGTTAACAGCCAACCTTTTGGTGACTTAAATCTTTTATTGCTCTAACTTTCCAGAAATGCACCATTTCTTCTCAGCACAGTGTCACTAAAAGGAGAGGTTCATGTTAAATAGATAGGAGAAAATTCTTTGGAAATTTAACAAAAAAAAGGAAGAAACTCTCATAAGAGCAAACATTTTCCCTCTAATAGTCACCATTTTAAATCAGAAAAAATCCTCACTAGAGCTGTTTCAGTATTTTTAAATCTTTAGAAAAATCATACTATTTAGATAAATGACTAAACTTTTTCAAAGCTGGTTTATAAGAAATATGGCTACCACAAGAAGTACAAGATTTTCATGAACTTCAAAATAAATGTTACAGGTCATTTTTTTGCCCTATATTTCAGCTTGATGAATATCAATAAGAATCACTGATGATGATTTATTTGTAAAAAGTTGATGGATTTCTAGAGATCATAATACTTTTGTTCAGTTTGGGGAAATTACAATCATAATTATTTATAAGAAGAAAAGGAAAACAAAACAATGACAGGTAGAGGACAAAAAAATGAAAAAAAAACAATGATTAGTTTCAAAAGACAAAAATGTAAGTGAAAATAAAAATAATAAAAATATTATACCGTATTATATTCATTCTCTTGGGTTCCTAGCATTGAATGATACCATCATTCTCCCTGCACGAAAATACATATTTTTGTATTCTGTTTGAGTTGTATTAGCTAGAAAAAGATGTGGAGAGTTTCAGTTTCTGGTGTTCATTCTGGCAGTGTTCATGTACTATTTGTTTACTCTCGGTTGAATTGGTTTGAAGAGAGCTAGATTTATAGCCTTGTAAACATAGCCCTGTACCATTAGGCAGTTATATTAGTCTAGCTTAGTTTTGTTTTCTTGAAATAGGCTGTTGGATGGAAGACTTGAATGTATGTTATATGTAACAAAACTATGACCCAATGTGAAATCTCACTATTTTCTAACCCAAGAGTCCATTAGACAAGAGGGAATGTATGTTTACTTTTTCTTAATGTTTACTGTTAGATATAACCAAACACTCTACAGCAAGCAGAGTGACCCTGCCTTAGCCCTCCAGAAAGCAATTCTCCATTTGTCTGCATTGATGTATTTTGTCTTTCACTAGGTCCTTTCTTCTTAGTGTCTTTCCTGCCTTCTCTTACTCTATTCTAGTCTTTTTATCCTCAAATCAGCTCTGGATTTTGCTGTTGGTTTTTTTGTTTGTTTGTGTTGTTTTAACTTTCCAGGAAGTATTATTTATTTAAAGTCGTAGCCTTCCTAGTTTTCAATGATTTTTATTATAATATATTATAACACATAAATTATATTATAATATAATTTTATATTATTAATGATATGCTATAGATTAATCTTTTATTAAGTTTAATTTCACAGTTTTTTAAAGATATTATTTATTTGAGACAGAGAGAGAACAATAGGGGCGGCCAGAGGGAGAGGGAGAAGCACACTCCCCACGGAGCAGGGACTTGATACCCACAACATGAGGCTCGATTTTAGGGTCCTGGGATCATTATTTGAGTTGAAGGCAGATGCTCATCTGGCTGAGCCACCAGGTGCTCTTAATTTGGGTTTTGTTTTTGTATTTGGACCTAATACTTTTGTTCAAGTATCAAACACTTATGGTAGGCATTGGAAAAGAAAGTTCACAGAACTTTAACGCTGAGTCTAATAGATTAAAATGGACTAGAATTTCATAACTCATGGTGCCCGCCTCTAATCTGTAGCATCTACCCTGAAACAGCTATCATTTCAGGGTACTTCACCCGTTCTGATCACCTTCTATTCACCCTATTGGTGAAGGAGGGACACTTTGTTCTAACTAGTGTGAAAAGGCTGACTGCATGACACCTGACGCTGGAGCGTATGACGCTGGTGCAGTTTATTTGTCACAAATGCTCACAGTGCAGAGGAAGAGGACACTGCAGACCCTGCAGAGCCACATGGGCTGTGCAGACAGGAGCAGACTGCGCAAGTCGACACTGTGAGAGGCAGGCGTTGTGGTGGCAAGAGGATGAGGGCACCTGTGATTTCCTCAGGATCACATGATTGGCTTGTTTGTATATGTTTGTATAATTCTTTGGCTGGCAGGGAATTGAATCCCATTAGATTGAAGAGCAGATGGGGTGAAGATGGCTTCGCTTAGAGAGGAATGAACAGGTGGAGAACCTTTCCTGTTGGGTGGGGGACATATGTGGTGAGAGCAGGGTGACTCATAGTTAGGCCTTTGGGGATCTGTGAAGGTCAAAGGTGTCAAGGCAGCACCTGGAATCTCAAAGCTTATGAAACACATTCACCTTCCACATCTTTGCCTTTCCTCTCTGCCACCAAACCCTAGTGCCCAGAGAACTCTGGCCAGAGGTTAGGCCCTTAGTTAGATGGTCTGTTCTGAAATCACTGTTCACTGTAGTAGGACGTCATTTTTCCTTTCTTCTTAAACTATGAAAAATGTACTGCCCAAAAGAGAAGACTGGTTAAGCAAAGATTATCAAAATAATGAAATTTGATGTTCTTTGGTTTCAGTTGGTATCTATCACAAGTGCTAGGGTCACACCCTTGTCATCTCTGAGTCTTCTTCTCCCTGGTTTATGTCTTTATAAACAACCCTCTATAATTTTATAGCTTAGGTAGAGAACAATGGGTAGGTGTCTAATTTTTCACTTAATTATAGCAGTTTTAAAATAAACATAACCTCTTATTGTTATCAGTACTTTGTATACTATATTAATTTTTTAAATTTGTAGTGTATTTATTTTCCACAAAAATATTGTCTGTTTAGTTTGGACAAACAGAAAAAAAAAAGAATAATTATAAGAGACCACTCATAAGAGACCTCTCAGGGTATGTGTTGCATTTACTTTGGGTATTATTTCTAATACTTCAAAGGGCTACCTTTTTTTTTTTTTTTCCTAACAAGGATTGAATTAAGAGAAGGCAAACTGGGTAAGGGCAGATAGCATGCAGCCGATAAGTTGCAAACCTGCTTCCTAGTGTATCTCATGAACACCAGAATTAGCCCCCTCTCACAATCTATCATAAACAATGTTTCTGCACCTAGGGTGTCCAGATGGCTCAGTCAGTTAAGCGTCGGACTCTTGATTTTGGCTGAGGTCATGATCTCAGAGTCTTAAGATTAAGCTTCCAGTAGTCAGGCTTTGTGCTGGGCATGGAGCTTGCTTGGGATTCTCTCTCTGGCTCTCTCTCCCTCTGCCCCTACCATCCCTCTTAAAAAAAAAAAAAAAAAAAAAAAAAAACTGCTCTTGATCAAATAGATCACACAGCGCCCAGTATAACAGGGACACTGACAATGGGCATTCTCTACTCAGAGTAAATCTTGTCTGTTTGGATCAAAATGAGTTTCCATGGACAATTGCAGTGCTATGTGACACCCCCTTTTGCAAGACTATGAGGAGATGATGGGGAAAGTGTACCAGTGCATCACAATTGAGTGTCTGCGGCTCTACAATGGAAAATAGTAAGAATCTACTCTTGAATCTTAAGATTTGAATACCCAGATATTTTCCTTCTATCTTGTGGTAAGCATATACTGGACAGTGATTTATGCTCCTAAATTTGGGAGCCTAAATCATGTTCTTTTAGGTTTTTATAACAACACAATTATTTATTCACATTTTAAACCTATTAAAGAGGTATGTTTTGATTAGTTTAATCAGTCATTATATAGAAATTTATTTCTACAGATGAATGAAACAGATACTATGCTGGTCTGTGGTCTCTTTTGCAAATCTGTTTTATTTGTCTCCACACTTCAAAGTTGGTATTTTTAAAGCAGTGTGGGAGAACTTACCTTATCATACATCAAGACTGGAGGACTATATCTTTGCTTTAAATGCTTCACTTTGTTTTTGCTATGTGATCTTAGTCTTGGATTCTATTTCTCCACACCTTTAATTCTAAACTTAATCATGAGGTTAATAGAATGCAGATGGGCGTGAGAATGTATCAGTTCTGTTCATTCTTCTTGTGCTTCTACATTGGCATGGAAAGAATGTTACTTAGGTGTCCCTTTGCTCCAAGGAATTTGAGAGACACACGGAGCAGAACTGGATCCAATTTATGGCTTCTAGCCCAGCCTGGCAAACCCACAGGTAGATGACAAAAACAAACACACAAAACAAAACAAAAAAAACCCACTAAGTGATTGTAGTTTTAAATTATAGAGTTTGTAGCATTTCTTTAAAAGCAGTATTATTATGACATTATTTTCCTGGTGCACAGAAATATCAAAGCACTATAACAACTGTGATGACATCATAAATAGGTGGCATTATAAACTTTAACATATTAAATTCATCAAAAATAAACCATGGCCAAAATCTAGAAATTAAAAGATTAGCTACTACAAATAATTCATCTTGTAAATAATATGCTAACAGGAGAAATCTTTTCAACCCAATCTGTAAAATTCAAGTAAAATTGGAGAAAATAGGCAGAATATTTTGAATTTTCACACAAAAAACTGGAATTTAATAAACCAGAATTTTATAAAAAGAATGACCTACTTGAGTGTTTATGCAATTTAAACCCATCAGAATAAAATCCGTCCTCTGTCACAGTAATTGATATTGCTTGGGACTAGGTGGGCTTCACTATTCATATAACTGTTATAGCTCAGAATTGAGTATTATCAACAGGAACCAGGAAAACATTATTCCGGCTTTTGCAGTATTTAATGTCCTGTATTTGCCTAAGATCAGTGTTAAACTATGGTGGTAAAATGACCATGGTTATTAGTAACAGTTTATCTTGAGAGTTGCTCAGGTAATAATTGGGAAAATTTGGGTCTGAAGAAAAGAGAAACATGATTTATTTTCCTGAATGTTGTTATTTTATGAAAGTGCATCATATATGCTATCTTAAGAAAGAATCCAGGCTTTTGGGGAAAAAAAAGTTTTTTCTAATGCCTTCATAAACATGAGAGGCAGGATGTAAGTCAGACCTAATTTAGAGATGAATAAAAGTTATCTCAAATTCTAGAAAAAAAAAAGTTAATCACTTGAAGCAGAATTTTCAAAGAGCGTATATTCTTATCAGTGAATTTTTAATCTTTTAGTGATCAAAATTCATGAAGGGAAAAGTTCTGAACAACATAAAAATGTTTGCTACCAAAGTAGAGCATGTTTCATTAATAGTTGTCATTCATGGTCTCCCATTTCCCAACGAAAACATTGTTTAACCCATGATATATGAACTAATTGAGGTGCCTGACTCCTTTTTAATAGAGCAGTGATGAGTATAAAAATGCTGGTGATTTTGACCATCTGGAGACAGGTAAATCCTCATTCCGTTTTGAAAGATATTTCCTGCTTCACTAAACTACTTACTGACCCAGGGGAAAAAAAAAAAAAAGCTTTGTAACAACCCATGACTTTTTTTCCCCCAAGCTAATAAACACATGCATTTAAAAATAGTGCTAAGAAAATCATTATGGAGTCAGTCTGAACAACCTATTTTCCAAGCACCGCAGGTCTGAGTTATGGAGGTGTGACCTAACAAATCTAGTTTTAACAAAAAAGCATATTGTTAAGGTTTTACAGGATCTCTGCTTTGAAAGATTTTCTTTCTAATTCCTTAATTTTTAAGTCTCCCTAACTAGATAAATTATTTACTTAAAAAAATATTTCCTCCTTCCCATTTATTTTTCTGTTTTACTTTCTATATTTGTGTTTTAACCGATCTCTAGAATCCAGTAGTGCCTAAAAGCTTATTTTTGTTGTTGGGTTATTTTTTTTCTTTCTCTTTCTTCTTCTTCTCCCCTTCTTCCCCCACCTCCTCCTCCTCTTTCTTCTTGCCAATAAGATAATTTTCTCATTCTTCTTTATAAAATTTGAATGTAGTGAAAGCTAAGTCTGCTGAAATACTCAAATTGTGGCATTTATTTTAGGGTTCAAATGACTAATAGCACGTTGGACAGGATGAATGACAAGAGATGAATAGTAGAATCTGCTCATTACTTGGCTTGGGGAAACAGATTTGCAAGAAAAAAAGGTTACAATATAATTACTGTTGTTCTCCTTAGGGCAGAAAATGAAGGCTAAAATTAGCTTTCACTGTGACAATTAAGTGTCTAAACAAGCTGGAAGAGCACCATATTCTCCTAATTGTGATCTTTATAATTTTAAATGTTGCAATTCTATAGTTCTTTGAAAAACACCTGATGTCCCACTAAAAGTAAAGATTTGTGTGTGTGTATGCACAAATTAGCTTAGGGGGGTTGTTATAATAATGTTCCATATTAATATCATGTATGTTGTCTGGTATTTTGTAGATTGATAATTTAACATAGGATATTTTAAATAAACGTCCATTTATTTCATTAGGTACTAAATCAATTTATAACACTGTCTTTTAAGACTTAACTTGCAAATAAAAAGACTTATTTTAACTTGTAATTGATTTAGAGGGTGCAGATTAAAAAATTAAGATTCACAATTTAGTAAAAAGTAGACAAAATCTTTGCATATAGTACATGAACACAAATATATTACCTTAGACACAATTAATGCCATTGATCAAGTTAGAATCTGGAGATTTGGGCTTGTTATTGGCTTTATGACTACCTTAGGGTAGTGAAGCATTCCCCCAGAGAGGAGAAAGGCTGCTGCAAAAAGTGTCCGTGGAATGAAGCATGGATGTGAGGTGGGGTATCTGAGTACATGGAAAAGGGTAAGGGTCTTATAGGACCGAGAGTAATAGCACTTTAGGGATGTATCTCATACCACATTTCAGTGTTCGGATATTCATCCCATAGCTCAATTTAATTTTATTGAACAAATACCAAAATATACTCGTTCCATGTGACAATGGATAACGTAAACGGTTAGAGATGCATGGCTTCTCATTCGCCATGACTAACCATTTAAGAAACGTTTTATTTTATTATAGAAGGATATTAATTCTGATTATCATAAAGAATAGAAATTATGAGATTCTTATCCATATTAACAACACATTTGTGGTGTTAAATCCAATAAATTATATAAAGGTTTTGTAATGTGAAAATAAAAGTAGTGGCAAAAGACGGCGTGCCAATTATATGCACTATCCCAGTTCTTCAGTAGTGAGTGTACTCCCTGCCAGCCTGCTTCAAAAGTGTTTTGAGTTGTTTGAGCATAAGAAATACTAAATGGAAAGAAAAAAATATTGTATTAATTATATAAGCTCTTACATATTATGATTAAAAATAGAAAATCAAAATGTTTAGATACACTGTAGTAATGTAATTTGAATCATAGTAATGAGATATGCCCTCAGTATCTTGAGGACATTCATACTCAAGAAGTTAATAATATGCCCATTCCGCAAAATAATGAAGTAGTAGGATTAAAATTTAGTTTTCTTTTAGTTCAAACCAGTGTTTCTTTGCTTGTTCACTTAATGGTGTCTAATATTCTTCCCTCTCTCCACCTCCCAATAAAATTCAATGCTAAATCACAATATAGAAAACAGTTAAAAATCAGAGCTCGGGGTTGCATGAAACACTGTGGCATAGGGTTGCACTCACTCATCCACCTAACCCCTGTCTGCATCCACCTGAGGCACAGCTGCAGAATGTTCCTGCTGTCCACCCATAATCTGTTGAGACTCACTGCACAAAAGCATACTACTTCTCCAAACGAAGGGAAAAGAAACTAACAATGTCCATATGTCTATTAATTGCCATTTTGTTGTACATAATTTAAACCATGTACTTCTCAATAAGAACATATTTTCTATGATGTGAAGACCCTGGAATCATGTGTCTGTCTACAGTGTTCCTGAAGCACCTAGGTATCCAAGAAATCATAGACTAATTGGACTCCAGAGGATTAAAATACTAGAAAATCATGTAGAACCTAACAGCTGGCATATGAATAAATGATTTCTATTATTTTATATTGTCAATGTCTCATAACCTTCCAAATGTGAGACTTGCAGGTAAAACAGTGCAAGTCCCCAACTCTCCTCCTTGCACCTTCTAGTTTCCAGTCTGCATTTTCAGAATTTCATGCTCGTGTCAACTTAAGGAAGATGACTAGGCATAAAATTCTGTGGATCAGATCTTCCAGCCTGAAGTGTGAGATGAAGGAGAGGTGGAAAGTTTAACTTTCTCTGAGATGAGGATATAGGGAATATTTGGAAAGAGTCTCCCTCAGCCCCCATCCCACCCCCCAGTAAAATGTAACTCACTCGTTGCATGTCACTGCATGGGTTTTGAATCATGAGATCTATACTTTCTTTCCTTTCCCGTGGAACAAGGCAGAAGGGCTTTAAATAGATGTGCGACCACCCTGTGTTCCCTACCTGTCACCGTATAAGCCGTCTTCATTAATCCCCTTTTGTTCCTGTGATGTTTGAGGGTGCCTCATGAACAGAAGGGTGCAGATCTAGTTCCTTCTCTCCATTAGAAGACCCCTCTCTTTTCGTATGAGAGCAAAGGTTTGCTAGACATATACACAAGATTACTGATACAAACAACCTTATTATTCTCAGGCTGCTAACACCGTCATTACCAATGAAGGAATCTAATTAGTTCAGCTTCTTTTTCCTGTTAGAACCGATAAGGGGAATTGTTGAAACTTCCTCTCAGGCTCACGCTGTGCTTGGAAATGACCTGATGAAAGAACTCTCACTGTGCAGTACAGAGAGGTGGTCTCCACAAGCTATTTCCAAAATCTCTAATACAAAAAAAAAAAAAAAAAAAAAATCTCATTTCCTTAGATAATTCCTAGACAGCTGTGGACAGAGCTTTTGCATGTCAGAGCCTTTGCAATGGACTGCACAGAGACACACTAGGGGAAAAAAAAAAAGGAAACACCTGGTTTTGGCAGATTTTTCTCTCACCAGAGGAGGCAGGTTTTAAAGCCATCTGGTCAACCACTATGTTCTGCTTGTCCTTCTCCCCAGAACACTCCCCTGTGGACCGCAAAGGACCAGGCTGGCAGCAGATTGCAGCCCACCCCGCACTGCCACCTTCCTGGGATTCCAAGCCCTATAGCCGGCCTCTGCCTCCAAAGTGTGTCTGTCTGCAGGCTCTGCTTTTGACCTTCTCAACTAGTATTTAAAACGGCAATTACACCGACTCTTCTGAGCCCAGAGACCAAGCTATTTAAAATCTTTTAAGCGCTTAAATAAATTATTTTATTAAGTTAACCTTTATATGTATCTGATGAAACTAGGCCAAGCAAACAAACAAACAATTTTGGCTTGTGACTAAAAGAGAAATTGCCGTCTTAGCACTTTTCCTAGAGTCTCTGCATACCACTATCTTTAGCTGCCAACAGTGATCACAGGAAAACAGCCAAACATTCAGATACACCAGCTGTGTATTCACTCACTCTTTGCACAACATTCTAGATTTCTTATGTGTTCAGTGACATTTTCCAACATCTATTGAATTACAATGTATTCTATTTCACGTAAATTGTATTCTCTGTTTAAGTGATTGCTAATGTCCAATTAAAAAAAATAAAACCTCATGTTGTGTAAGAAATGCCTGTTCTAGAAAAATATGAGTTTTCTGATAAGCAACAGCAAATACTGAAGGAAGCTCTGTTTAGTGCCCCCCCCCAACCCCATTCATTTCAGATTCTCTTTGTCTGTCTTTTGTTAGTATAACCTCCATGTGGCAGGCTTCTCTGGCAGCCTCTGTTTTTGTTTTCAACTTTTTTTTTCCTTTCACATTGATCTTCAGGAAGGACAAGCTCACTGTTGCAAATCCAATCCACAAAGCATAAGTAATTGTTTTGTATTTTACAGAAGTTTGGGAGGGAGATGAAGAAGATAGTTTACATTTCACATCACACAGCAAAATACTTAAAAAAAAAAAATCCCCATTAGACATTTCTGATCTGCCCAAAGCCTGTGTCTCTTAAATTTTTACTGTGTCTTGTTTCATATCTCTAGGTCTTTATTTTTTATGGCAATTCCACCTCTGCTCTTCAAAAGCTTGCATCATTTCACCCACTGCACTCCCAGAAAACAATGGAACTTCCAATTATTGGTATCTATTCTCCTGAGAAGACAATGGGGATTATAAATAACTGCTTCCTTCTTTTACTTTTGCTTCTCCTTTTTTTTTTTTTTCTTTCTTGTTGTGCTGACATACCTTCTAGCAAATTCAGACAGAAATAAGCCTGTCTAAGGGAGCAAAATCGGTGCAAACTGGGACAGGATGGTCCCTGAGCTATATGAAATTCATATTTTCAAGGGATAAATTCTGGCTATATCCTCCACATTGGAATATCTTCTCCCTACAAAATATTTGGAGAGGCTTTTTAGCACATTTACATATTGTTTACAAAGCAATTTAAAAATAAGATGAAAAACAACAGTAACCTCATATTTCCTTGTAGCTTTCTTGTGATTATTGGTAATTGGCAGTTCTTGCATACACTGATTTTTTAATATTTTCAATTTTATGGTTTCATGTCTCAATATTCATTTCAAAATTCATGTTCTAAAAGTTACACAAAGAAAAGAGTCTGAAGAATCCAAACAAAAAATGAATAATTCAAGCTTGGGATGCAGGAAAACATGTTCAAATGGATTTTTTTTAACTTAAAGTACAATGGCTCTAATTCCAATGAATTGACAGTTTTTGAAGAAAATAGGAGCTACTTCGCATATTATGCATAAAGATCATGCTGAGCAAGAGAAACAAGGAGCTCTGTTCATGCTGACATTATCTGGATAGAAGGTGCCTTGTATGAATAAGACAATGATGTATCCTCATCTTTTTGTGAATCCATCTCCAGGCCTCCTGGTTTAGCTGCACACCCTATGCACACCACAGCTCACTGTGGGGCCCTTCTTAATGCTACTCCACAGAGTCCGCAGCAAGAGTGTCCTGCTGCTATGTTATTACCTAGGTGATGATCGCTGCATTTTGTTATGCTCAATCACTGGTAGAAAGTGACCTTGAAAGTTCCCAAGTACATATTAAAAATAGATTGTAGGGCACCTGGGTGGCCGTCGAGTGTCTGCCTTTGGCTAAGGTCCTGATCCCAGAGTCCCAGGCTGGCGCCCCACATCAGGCTCCCTACTCAGCGGGGAGTCTGCTTCTCCTTCCGACATTCCCCCATCTCCTGCTCTCTCTCATTCTCAAATAAATAAATAAAGTCTTAAAGAAATGGTTAACTAAATTCAAGATGATCAAAATGTAAATTCCATCAATCCATCTGTTTGAATCCTCTGGTCAGACAGGGTAACTGGTACTAATTTAAGGAGGCTGGGTTTTACATGATGGGGGCTAACAAAAGAACAGTTTTAGTTTGTTTGTTTTCTGAAATGTACGTGCGAAGAGTTAACACTTACAGAGTGCTTGTGGTGAGCCAGGAACTGGTTCAAGGAACTGGTTCAAGGAACCAGGAACTGGTTTTCTATGTGGGAAGTTTTTTATTTCTCACAACAACCTTAAGAGTTGGGTATCATTATTATAACTATTTTATAGGTAAGAAAACTGAGGCATAAAGAAATTTAGCTTTTTGGTTGAGATCAAACTAAACCAAACCAAACTAAAAAGTATTGGAATGTTTTCACTTAGGCTGATTCCAGAATCTGTATCTTTAACCATATGATATAGTTATTTAAAAAACAAAACAAAACTCAAGGTCCAGAACAAGGAGGCTCAGAGATCACAAATGACAAAGTCTGAAAACAGGTGTGCTAGACATTAGAGGGAGCTTCACTTACTTAAAATAGCAGATGTTTAATTTCATACAATCCTGGAGGCCAGAAGTCCCAACATGAGTTTTGGGGGCTGAACTCAAGGTGTTGGCATGGCTGTGTCCTCCTGCAGACCTTGGGAGAGAAGCTGCCCTTGCTTCTTCCAGCTTCTGGTGGCTGCCAGTATTCCTTGGCTCAGGCATGTCTCTTCCCAGTCCCTGCTTCTGTCATCACATTGCTTCTTCTCCACCACTGCTTCAGTCTTGGAGAAAGAGAAGACGGATTATGAATGTCAGCAATGAGAGAAGACATATGACAGATTTTATAGAGAATAGAAGGCTAATAAGAAAGGGTTGTGAAAAATTTCATACAAATAAATTTAACATCTTAGATGGAATGGGTAAATTCCTTGAGTGAGAAAAATACCAAGGCTCTCTCAAGAAGAAACACTAATTGTTTGTTCATTTTCCTATCTATTAAAGTAATTAAATTCATAATCAAAAATGTTCCTACAAAGAGAATTCCATGTCCAGATGGCTTTGGTGGTGAATTTATCCAACAGTTAAGGAATAAATAGTTACACAAACATTTTCAAGAAGTAGAAAATAAGGGACTGTTTCTCAGATTATTCTGAGATCAGCATTGCACTAATACCTAACAAAGACATACAAGAAAAAATAATTACACATTAATATCTTTTATGAAAATAGATCCAAAAAATTCTTACAAAATTTTAGAATGTTGAATCCAGCAATATTAAAAGGGATAACCTAGCATGACCAATAAAGGACCAGAAAGGCAAAGTAGGTTTAAGATTTGAATTTCAGTAAGTGTACTTTATCATTTTAAAAGAATGAAGAATGGACGCCTGGGTGGCTCAGTTGGTTAAGCAGCTGCCTTCGACTCAGGTCATGATCCCAGTGTCCTGGGATCGAGTCCCACATTGGGCTCCTTGCTCAGCAGGGAGCCTGCTTCTCCCTCTGCCTCTGCCTGCCACTCTGTCTGCCTGTGCTTGCTCCCTCTCTCTCTCTGACAAATAAATAAATAAAATCTTTAAAAAAATAAAAAAAATAAAAGAATGAAGAAGAAACATTTAAAGCTTTATCTAGTTTACTATATTAATGGACTATGAGAAGAAACCATAAGGTTATCATTGAGATATGTTGAAAAAAGAAGATAACTTGCATTTTATATTTATCATTTCCAGTACTCTTCGTTACCTTTGAAAGTGGAACAACAGCCACCTTGCTTTCTTTAAGTCCTAGGGCTGGAGCAAGGCTTCCAGTGCTGTTGCAGACCATAAACATATCTCTTGCTTATCTCTTGTCACATTTGCTTGCCGCAGAGGAGCCACTGGGTGCTCAGCAATTGTGGCACCTGTTGGATTCTTCTTTGGCTTCTCCAAATCCTGTGCCAGATGTGAGATTAGGTGAGGAGTTAGCAAATTATACACCGATGTTGTAAGTAAAGTTTTATCATAACAAAGCTGCGTATCGTCCATGGCTGCTTTTCTACTTCAGTAGCAGAGATGTGACAGAGACCATATGGCCCACACAGCCTAAGATATTTACCCTATGTGACCTTACACAGCAAAAGTTTTCTAACTCATGGTTTAGCTCCATGATGAATGGCATCAGCTGTGGCAGTAGGACGTTTCCATCACTGAATTCAGATGCTTGGAGTTGGTGGACACCGATGGGAATTCTTGAAGTCTTAGGTGACCAAGGGCTTGCCAGCATCCATACTCTGCCATGTTCTCATCCATCCCTTTAAGATCTCTGATGATACCTAGAGTCTCAAAGAGTATTTCATGAAAATAGTTCTATTAATTTCTAGTTTTCACTTCTCAAACAAAATGGGTTCAAATGCCATCCAGTGGTGCTGGACTTCCTATTTTCTCCTTGATATGAAAACAAAACTCTAACATAGAGTTAGTTATAAACAACTTAACATGAATAGTTATGAACAACTACTAGATAGACAAGACATTGTATATGCTTTAAGATCTTGACCTTCAGTCAAACTGACCTCCAGTGCTCTAGGATAGGTACGTGTGTGTATGTGTAATCTCCAGCATATATTTCAAATGCATTAACCAATAATTTGTGGTTTGAAATGCAGTCTGTTTCCTACCAGGGCCTGTTGGTGTTTACTCACCAACACTTTTGAAGTTTTCAAAGAGTCAAAGCTTTAGGTGGTCTATTGCAAAGTGCAGAAGAATATCTTTCTCCCTTTGTATTGTGACCTGTTAGATAGGTTCCAAAGCAATAATATTTGTTTTATATGGTTTTAGGTATCTAGGTTCTTTCAGGTTTATTTTATTTGCATGCTCGCTTGATTTACAGGTCCTGTGATTTGTGAGACTAAAAGAGGAGATAGATGCTCATTTGGCTAGGACAGAGGATACGACGAATACTTAGAATTGTTCACCCATGCAGCCTTTTTTTCCCCTTTTCTTCACGAGATTAAGTTCACTGTGTCTGACTTTTGGTTCTTCTTTAAGGATACACTGCAAGTTTCATGCAGACAGGCTTCTGGAGTACCTATCCTACCAAGGTAATGGACATGTTCAGGTTTTTCCAAATATTAGTCATCCAAGTTGGCAATATATTAAAATTCTCTGTTAGACACAATTGGCTATACAAAAAGAAAATTATAAAATAAAAATGCATAGTAAACATCTTCATGCCTACAATCCACCAACCAAGTAATCCTGTTCTCCAAGGTAAAACAAAACAGAACAAAACAAACAAAACACATTTTTAGGTATGTTAATTAATATTTACATATCACACTATTATTGGGCATTTTACAAAGAAAACTTTTTAAAGCTTTTTTTTTGTTTTTGTTTTTCACTGGTGCCTTAGCCTTCAGTGTTTCTTGCCAACAATTGTCTTACCATTATTTCTTATCAATATTTCATAATAACTTTAAATAAAACATAAATAATGTTTTAAGTAAAAATAAGTATTTTTCACATCATGTTACTTCCTTAAATTTTTTAGGAAGAGCAATTTTCCTTTGCTTGGAAAATCACTTTCCAGGAAGATTAATAACACAATATCTCTAGACTCATTCTGTCTTCACTGCTGAGTCTGCTTAGAATCATTTAGTTCTTTGTTTTTTTCTGTTGTTTTTTGTTTGTTGGTTTGTTGGTTTTTTAGAGACAAAGCACGAATGGGGATTCTAACACAATGGGGGCATAAAGGAGGAGAAAATAAATCAATTTCTTTGACTTATTATTTACTGTTTATTTTTTTTCCCCATATAGTTAAAAAACAAAAGTGACTTAGAGTGGACTGATGGAGACCTGTTCTGGTATATGGCTTATACGCATAAGCTAAAGACATAAAAACCACAGACATAAAAACATGCCTGTTTTTCAGTAGAAAACTGGTGACTCTTCATGGTCATGGATGAAATCTGAATGAGGCAAATAGAAAAATTTCAGGTAGACTTCATTGAAGTTTTAGACTTGTTCCATCCCAGATTAAGGTGTCATGCAAAAACAATGACTGAAGAAAGAGGAAGGGAAAGGCGGAAAGCAAATGGAGGGAGAGGTAACTGAGAGGAGATGC